>CM055745.1:2148294-2315558 GCA_029465975.1 Dallia pectoralis | reverse complement strand
CTCTGGATTTAACATTTGTTATAATAACTGTTAGTGAGTCTGGTAGACCGTGTCCTGATGCTCTGGATTTAACATCTGTTATAATAACTGTTAGTGAGTCTGGTAGACCGTGTCCTGATGCTCTGGATTTAACATCTGTTATAATAACTGTTAGTGAGTCTGGTAGACCGTGTCCTGATGCTCTGGATTTAACATCTGTTATAATAACTGTTAGTGAGTCTGGTAGACCGTGTCCTGATGCTCTGGATTTAACATCTGTTATAATAACTGTTAGTGAGTCTGGTAGACCGTGTCCTGATGCTCTGGATTTAACATCTGTTATAATAACTGTTAGTGAGTCTGGTAGACCGTGTCCTGATGCTCTGGATTTAACATCTGTTATAATAACTGTTAATGAGTCTGGTAGACCGTGTCCTGATGCTCTGGATATAATAACTTTAGTTTAGTCCAGTTAGTTGATGCAAACTATAATATAATAATTAGACAACAGAACATGAGATTTGCATCATGGATGTGCAGCAGACAAATCTGCAGAAACTGTGTGATGCAATTATGTCAGTATGGAACAAAATCTCTGAATAATGTTTCCAGGCAGATAATTGCAGTTGTAAGTCTTTAATATTTACACCTCCCAATAGATTTAACTGTTAGAAACATGACACAGGAATTAAACTGCTTCACATTTTGTTTTTATATTTATTTCAGTCAGAACATTCCGGGCAATTGAACAATTCACCTGAGAACATTTTATAAAACAATAAGTGGGACAATTCAAACAGTCACCAACACAAGGGTCAAATAACCTTATATGAAAGGTTGATATTTACATTGATGCAGATCTGACAGGATCTTTAGTCCAACTGTCTACAGACAATTTAAAACGTATTTAAACTCATAACTTAACCAACTATTAATGTTTGTCTCATAACCAACATTCAATAACCAACAACCCAGATCGTTTATGCTCATTCGTTAACACCACCTCCAAAATGTGTTTCACTGAATATCATTTAAAACAAAACTATTAGCTTGTTTAAACCAACACCATACAGTTCATATATTGTAGACTATGATTATATAGATTTGTTTCTTTTATAAGGTTCAAAGCCAAACGTAGCATTTTAACCTTTAAAATATTATAATAAATCTGTCCAGGTAAACCATGGTCTAAATTGTATTGCGTAAATCCAAGGTTGACTTCTTGAACACCAGGAGATTACTAACTAAAGTTACTATATTTCTGGAACACAAATCATTTCATGGAGGACATATTTAATGTCTGTAGCTTACACATTTCCTGAGTACAAAAATAAAACTGCAACCACTAGTTACCAAAAAGATGTTACAGCAATAACCAATTCACACAATGATATTCTTTCATAACATCATATATTCCAATTGAAGTATTGACAGCATAATTTAATAGGCAACATATTACAGCATAAACATATTAATCAGTACCCATCAACTGCTGACAAAGTGCCGGTGTGTCACTGAACAGTTGCAAAAAGACTAAATTCAAACAAAGGCACCAAACGCTCACCTTCAAATCCACCGATACTAGTCAATAAAGAACTAAATATTCATCACTGCAGAAAAACACTTAATTCTGTTCTTTGTATGAACAGGAGAGCAGTTTATGATCATAACCTACAATGCCTTGGATCAATGTCATTTCATAAATATGAGATCTGTAACAAGCCAGCTGATAATTATATCAAATCCAATAAGCCTTCACACCATTCCATCAGGATAATGAGCTGCTTTACAACTAACTTAAGAAATGATTTAGCCAATCAGAGGGCCCTGAAGTGACATTATTTTACAGTTTTTTGGCAGATTATACAAAAATGGTTCTTGTGGCAGCTGAAACAAAGTAATGAAAACATAGTTGTAGGCAGTCAGCCTTAAAGGAAGAAATAGTGGAACCAAATGAACAGAATATAGCTGAAACAAAGTAATGAAAACATAGTTGTAGGCAGTCAGCCTTAAAGGAAGAGATAGTGGAACCAAATGAACAGAATATAGCTGAAACAAAGTAATGAAAACATAGTTGTAGGAAGTCAGCCTTAAAGGAAGAGATAGTGGAACCAAATGAACAGAATAGAGCTGAAACAAAGTAATGAAAACATAGTTGTAGGAAGTCAGCCTTAAAGGAAGAGATAGTGGAACCAAATGAACAGAATATAGCTGAAACAAAGTAATGAAAACATAGTTGTAGGAAGTCAGCCTTAAAGGAAGAGATAGTGGAACCAAATGAACAGAATATAGCTGAAACAAAGTAATGAAAACATAGTTGTAGGCAGTCAGCCTTAAAGGAAGAGATAGTGGAACCAAATGAACAGAATATAGCTGAAACAAAGTAATGAAAACATAGTTGTAGGCAGTCAGCCTTAAAGGAAGAGATAGTGGAACCAAATGACCAGGATCGAGCACTGGAGCACAGGTCTTCAAAACATTAATTTTACATTGATATTTCCGTAACACAGAATGATGATTATTTAAAAGCCAGTCAATGTTTTATATAAATGCATAACAGCTGGCCCATCACAATGCATTTTGTTTTAGGTAGTGTAATAAAAAAATCTCCCGGAGTACAACAATAAACCACTACTCAGTCAAATGTATAATATACTAATACTAACATACCAGATAGAGATACTGACCGTCAGGTTTTCCCTGCAGACACAAAAGCTGAAAATACAAAGTCACATTTTCCACAGCAAGTAGTAACAACGGTGAATAAAAGTGACAGGGAACATCAATAAAGAGTCAGACAGTACATTTTCCTCACAGAGGATGTTCCATGGTAATTAATCTTCCGACTGGTCTTCTACACCATATTGGAAAACGATGTGGAGGAAACCACATTATTTATGTCCGTCTGTGGCAGGAAGGTCCCAGACTAATGGAGGTGTGACAATGGGGTTTCCAAGTCTCCAGCAGGTCACTGATACAGTCCAGTAATGGCCGGGCCCCAGTTAGGGGCCGACACAGATTCAATAGAGCCATGACGTCCCCTGGTATTCAGAAATCATCAGCAGCGTTGGCCGCCATATTGGAATGACATCATCATTAGTTCTCCTGAGATCGCCCAATCAAAAACCCCTGACATAAATAATAAGACTAAAAACTGGCACGGCCACCATATAAACCAAGCCTGCCTGCCTGATGTCACAGTGCAGAATGAAACATCTTCCATATCTAGCAGCTGTAGAAGATAAAACACTGAATCACCTCCCTCTTCTGGAGACAATCAGGTCCATTCAAAAGTGGTCATATCAACACGCATGTGAACTTCCATTCCAACGAGTGACGAGCCACTATTCCCAGATGATTACGACAAAATATAGCAGTAAAAAAACATCCATAGAAAAATACCCATTAAATGCCACGATTAAATAAATACAAATAAAGTGAGTGAAACTGAAGGTAACCAGTCAGGTCCAGGCCACTTTCCTTGAGATGGCCTGCTTGAAGCACTCTGGGTCCACGTTGCCTCCGGGTCGCAGAGCTCTCTCCAGGCTAACCAGAAGGTTCTGGTGACACTCCCTGATGTTCACTGGGTACTTGGCCCTCAGCACCTCGTAGGCAGCGATCAGCTGCATATTCTGCTTCACCATGAGGTACTGGATGATACAGGTAGGAGCCAGGGAGAACCCGTCTCTGCAGTGGACCAGAACACGTTTTCTCTTTTCCGTGGAGGCCTCGATGCACTCGTTGATGTCCTCGAAACAGCGCTGCTTCAGGGAGGGGCTTCCCTCACCCAGAGCATCTGGCACATCACAGATGTCCACCTTAAGGCGGGACCAGCTGTGGCGGGCCCCACGTGAGCAGGTGCACGGTATCAGACTGAGGCTGGGTCCGGGGTCTCCAGGCAGGCTGCTCATGTCAATGATGCTGTCGATGTTGTTGCGGCAAAGCGTGCGGCCGTTGTACGCGGCGTTCAGGTTGCCCACGAAGATGTAGTCCGTCACCTTGGAGATGACCGGCTCGGAGTACTGGAAGTGTTCCGGGATGGTCTGCTTGGGTGGTTCCGGTGTGTCCGGTGGGCCGACTCTGCCTCCTGACCCAACCCCTATCCCGGCCGGACTCGTGGCCACCCTCATGCTGTAGTTACGCAGCTTTTTGGAGCCCGTGCGAGACGGGGGGTTGGAGTCGGATTCGGAGCTGCTGTTCCAGGGAGGGGAGAACAGGGAGAAGCGGCTGGAGGATTTGCCCTTGGTGAAGTTCTCCACAGGGCTGGACAGTCCGGAGCAGGAGGTCGTTGTAGAACCGGAGGCGCAGAACAACGAGGCCCTCTCAAGGGAACCCGTGCTGCTGGCGGCTCCAGCGCTGTGAGCCTGCTCCATCTGCAGGTGGACACAGAGTATGTTACACATGCAACCATAAACATCTAACCTCCTTACACGCCTCCAGCACTGCCTCGGCATAACTGGCACAGCTCTATCCTGGCTCAGCTCTTAGCTCTCTAACAGACATCAATACATCTCTATAAATAACTGCAAGTCCTCTACTGCCAAGGTCACCCATGGCGTCCCTCAAGGCTCTGTGCTTGGTCCCCTTCTCTTCATCCTTTACATCCTACCTCTTGGACATATCAGCGTTTAATAGTAATGTGTCTTTTACCAGACATGTTGGGATTCAGCACCACTATCAGCGTTTAGTAATTTCACACGTTATTCCCATTCCACCGCATGTTTCTGTTTTAGGTGATGGAAGAGATTGGTTGCACTGCTGCATTTTGTAGGAATTGTCTTTCGACAAATTTTACACAAAACATTAATTTGCTCAATATCAGCCATACCACTTCCAAATTACCTCAGAAACATTGCTGCCTTTTCTCTGGGTGATTTCTTTCTCACTAGAGGACGTGCTCGCTCTTACCGCTGCTACACTTCAACTGCACCCGTCCTGTTATAGCGTGACTGGCTTTCAATGTTTGTGATTGGTTGGATAACTATGCGCTGTCACACAATTGGTCCATTATTCCCATTGGGGAGACAGAGGAGACAGCGAGATTAAGCATTAGTAAAACGTTACAACATTATAATCGAAACTCGATACTGGCGATATAGGCATTTTTCATTTCGAGCTAAATAATAAATTTGAGTATATCGAGAAACTCTATATCGCCCAGCCCTAGTCCAGGCCGGTCTGAAGTTTGCTAGAGGGCATTTGGATGATCCAGAAGAGGATTTGGAGAATGTAATATGGTCAGATGAAAACAAAATATAACTCTTTGGTAAACACTCAACTCGTCGTGTTTGGAGGAGAAAGATTGCTGAGTTGCATCCAAAGAACACAATACCAACTGTGAAGCATGCGGAGTGGAAACATCATGCTTTGGGGCTGTATTTCTGCAAAGGGACCAGGACGACTGATCCGTGTAAAGGAAAGAATGAATGGGGCCATGTATCATGAGATTTAGAGTGAAAATCTCCTTCCATCAGCAAGGGCATTGAAGACGAAACATAGCTGGGTCTTTCAGTATGGCAATGATCCCAAGCACACCGCACGGGAAACGAAGGAGTGGCTTCGTAAGAAGAACTTCAAGGTCCTGAAGGGGCCTAGCAAGTCTCCAGATCTCAACCCCATAGATCTAATCTTTGGAGGGAGTTGAAAGTCTGTGTTGCCCAGCGACAGCCCCGAAACATCTCTGCTCTAGAGGAGATCTGCATGGAGGAATGGGCCAAAATACCAGCAACAGTGTGTGAAAACCTTGTGAAGACTTACAGAAAACATTTGACCTCTGTCATTGCCAACAAAGGGTATATAACAAAGTATCGAGATAAACTTTTGTTATTGACCCAATACTTATTGTGTACCTATGATGAAAATTACATCTGGCTGACTAAATACTTTTTTGCCCCATTGTAACTGGTCCCTAATCTAATTGGGCCAAAGTCAAATCAAACATAACTGGTCTCAAAACTAATGCTCTGGGCCAAAGTAAATGAAACACACATAACTGGTCCCCAAACTAAATAGTCTGGGCCAAAGTCAATACACACATATCAGGTCCCCGAACCAATGATCTGGGCCTAACTCCAAACACACAACTGGTCCCAAAACTAAATGATCTGGGCCAAAGTCAAAACACACATAACTGGTCCCAAAACGAATGCTCTGTGCCTAGGTAAAAACACACATACCGGTAACTGGTCCACAAACTAAATGGACAGGGCCAAAGTCAAAACACACTCAACTGGTCCCCAAACTAAATGGACAGGGCCAAAGTCAAAACACACTCAACTGGTCCCCAAACTAAATGGACAGGGCCAAAGTCAAAACACACTCAACTGGTCCCCAAACTAAATGGTCTGGGCCAAAGTCAAAACACACATGTTCTTTCTAAATGGTCTGGGCCTCAAAACACACTCAACTGGTCCCCAAACTAAATGGACAGGGCCAAAGCCTGCAACTGGTCCCCAAACTAAATGGACAGGGCCAAAGTCAAAACACATCTAGGACTGTTCTTTTTTTGTACAACCCGCCACATCTAGGACTGCTTTTTGTACAACCCGCTTACCTTTGAACTACTTTAAGAAAGGCAGTCTCTGACGTATGTTATGGAACAATGAGTCAGCGGAATACCTAAAAGATCTTACGTAAAACTACACATACCTGGGCTTTCAGGTTGTTCTTCCACTCTTGGGTCTCCAGAGCTTTGAAGCGGCCATTGCTGTCTGAGGACACGGAGAGGCAGAGGGGCCGGTGGGCCCGTGGGGGCAGCTGGGGGGTGAGGGCCATAGGGACAGGGCGTGGATCATGGTGTTCATTCCTACTCATCATCAGATCTGGACAGGAGCCTGAGTCACACACACACACACAAGGAGAAACACATCCAGAGCAAAGGTCTTGGAGTCTTCAGTACCTCAACACAGCTATACAGTTTCATTAACCATGACCTTGCAGATTCTTGCAAGCCAAACGATAACAAGCCTCAGCCAGTCAGCAGACATCTCATTTCCAACGAGACTTGTGCGTCTAGACTTTTTTATGTGCTGGTTGTCCTGAGAATCAAACATATTTTCCTGGCATTACGAGCACCGTGTTCTGTGCTACTTGAATGTTGACATTTCTGTTTCTTTATATAATGCTGTTTTCTAACACACCATTTTAATGCTGTAGCTAAACATCGAATCCTGTGACTCTCCAAATATTCCTAGAATAAGAACGGGTAAAGGGTGTTCAGGTAAAAGTTTCTTACCAGTGGCACATTCTGAGCGAACTATGGACTGAATCTGCAAACTATTATGAAGTCTAAATGTGTCACGAGGATGTTTACCAATCATGCCTGTGAATGAATGAAAACACATTCACTTGTCTGTGTCACTTTCCAGTCACTCCACAAACGTGTGTACATTTATTTAAGTGCAACCAAGCAGCCAAACCTACCGGTCTTATCATGTTTGGGGAACACATTTATATCCAACAATTTGGGTGATATTAGGCCTTTGTTCCTTTTATCCACAGTTTCCATTTTCTGCCTCCTGTTGAGAGAGAGGGACACCAACAAAGCTCACATCAAACGCTCAATCTGACAAATTATCAGTGTGAATAAAGCGGACAGTGACAACATATGCATCAACACACACAGTCAGTCAGAAAATTACCAATTTTCATCGTAGAGAATTTCGCTCCCACGACGCAAATCCTAAATGCCAGATGAGCACCGGCAGCAGGTAGAGAGGAAGCATTGGACCAGTCCGGTTCTGAGTCATATATGTGTGTGTGTGTGTGTGTGTGCTGGTGCCTGTGTGCCCTAATGTTTACTAGCACAGACTCTTGGGAACCCTAACGTTTACTAGGACAGACTCTTGGGAACCCTAACGTTTACTAGCACAGACTCATGGGGACCCTAACGTTTACTAGTACAGACTCCTGGGAACCCTAACGTTTACTAGCACAGACTCTTGGGAACCCTAACGTTTACTAGCACCGACTCTTGGGAACCCTAACGTTTACTAGCACAGACTCTTGGGAACCCTAACGTTTACTAGCACAGACTCTTGGGAACCCTAACGTTTACTAGCACAGACTCCTGGGAACCCTAACGTTTACTAGCACAGACTCCTGGGAACCCTAACGTTTACTAGCACAGACTCCTGGGAACCCTAACGTTTACTAGCACAGACTCCTGGGAACCCTAACGTTTACTAGCACAGACTCATGGGGACCCTAACGTTTACTAGCACAGACTCCTGGGAACCCTAACGTTTACTAGCACAGACTCATGGGGACCCTAATGTTTACTAGTACAGACTCCTGGGAACCCTAACGTTTACTAGTACAGACTCCTGGGAACCCTAACGTTTACTAGTACAGACTCCTGGGAACCCTAACGTTTACTAGTACAGACTCCTGGGAACCCTAAGTACAGACTCCTGGGAACCCTAACGTTTACTAGCACAGACTCCTGGGAACCCTACTAGCACACGAACCCTTTACTAGCACAGACTCCTGGGAACCCTAACGTTTACTAGCACAGACTCCTGGGGACCCTAACGTTTACTAGCACAGACTCCTGGGAACCCTAACGTTTACTAGTACAGACTCCTGGGAACCCTAACGTTTACTAGCACAGACTCCTGGGAACCCTAACGTTTACTAGCACAGACTCCTGGGAACCCTAACGTTTACTAGCACAGACTCCTGGGAACCCTAACGTTTACTAGCAGACTCATGGGGACCCTAACGTTTACTAGCACAGACTCCTGGGAACCCTAACGTTTACTAGCACAGACTCATGGGGACCCTAATGTTTACTAGCACAGACTCCTGGGAACCCTAACGTTTACTAGCACAGACTCATGGGGACCCTAACGTTTACTAGCACAGACTCCTGGAAACCCTAACGTTTACTAGCACAGACTCCTGGGGACCCTAACGTTTACTAGCACAGACTCCTGGGAACCCTAACGTTTACTAGTACAGACTCCTGGGAACCCTAACGTTTACTGGGAAGCACAGACCCTGGGGACCCTAACGTTTACTAGCACAGACTCCTGGGAACCTAACGTTTACTAGCACAGACTCCTGGGAACCCTAACGTTTACTAGCACAGACTCCTGGGAACCCTAACGTTTACAGCACAGACTCCTGGGAACCCTAACGTTTACTAGCACAGACTCCTGGGAACCCTAACGTTTACTAGCACAGACTCCTGGGAACCCTAACGTTTACTAGCACAGACTCCTGGGAACCCTAACGTTTACTAGCACAGACTCCTGGGAACCCTAACGTTTACTAGCACAGACTCCTGGGAACCCTAACGTTTACTAGCACAGACTCCTGGGAACCCTAACGTTTACTAGCACAGACTCCTGGGAACCCTAACGTTTACTAGTACAGACTCCTGGGAACCCTAACGTTTACTAGCACAGACTCCTGGGAACCCTAACGTTTACTAGCACAGACTCCTGGTGCATGGTGATATTAGGTGAACCTCTGTGCATGGTGATATTAGGATAGAGCACCCATGGCATATACTCACAGTGTCAATAGATGGCTCTGATACTGTCGTGCAACAACCTATCCGCTATCTACTGTTATACAATAACTGAGCTAGCCTGCTAACCAGCTAATAATAGGTTGGTGCAGTGGGCTTGAATAAAGCTCTGCCAACTAGCAGGAGACTGGCATAAAAACACACTACACATATTATTATGCCCAGGTAGTCAACCATTGCATAGACGGACACACTAGAGCAAATAAAGGTAGATATACATATTTATATAGAGAGATATATATATTAGCTGGCACCAACCCTCCATACAGTCGCTCGGTACTCTGCAGCTCTCATCCGAAATAACCGTACGGAAGCTCACGTGGACAAACTACGTCAGAAAAGCAAACGCGTTTCACCAAGTTGGAAGTGGGGATTTACCAGATGAACGCGACCAACACCACTGGTAATAATACTAAATGACCTATAAATAAACTATTAACATGCTGTGTAGCTTGGAGGGTAAGAGTAATATTTACTGAAGTAGTACCTTAGACAAACCCCCCACAGACAGTGATATAAACCGTATCAGGGGTCGGGAGGGGTGCCGGGGGAGTTCCCATCACATACAAACACAGGAAGAGAGAGATCAGGATTCTGGTTAATGGGGTCCGGATGTGGTTACAGAGATGCGTTTATTATTTCATTAACAATCGTATTCTTGACTGAATCATTGATTTGATTCAAGTGTTTTATATTCCATTTGCCAGAGAACACTCTCAAAGTCACATGGCTCTGTGGATATGTAGGGATAGTCTATTATATGTAAATGATATGTTTTTAACATATTCAAAACACTATAAATATTGAACGTAGAATGGAACAAGTTAATTGCGTTAGTAAATCTCCATTAGTCACATATGGCTACCAGCTCTGACCATTAAAATAGTTCCTATTTAACTATTTGTGTACGCCTTTCAATTACCCTTAAAAAGATAATGAACTCACTCACCATGATTGCTCATCATCACTCACCTGTTTTAGTTGTAGCGGCTGAATCGGTTGGGCTCGTCTCTCATCGTCTCTCCTATAAGTGCACTGGTCCTAACCCTGATTGAGACCAATCATCTATCTGACCTCATGGAGCTCTTTAATTGGACAGCTCAGCTGCACTCCTGGTATCCTGGAAACGGCAGTCACGTGATATCACCTGTATACAGAGGAGCAGGGCAGGGGTGCGGGTAGCAATATCACGGGTTTATCTCTATGACAATGAGAACTCATTAGATAGAGGCACTGGATAGGGAGACAGCGAGGACCAGATGTTTTATTTGTGCGCTTATCAGCATGTTACACTGCACAAGCCCTGTATCTGTTTAATGTGTGTCGTGACACAGGGAAAGGCAACAGGTTCCTGATATGAGGTCAACACTTTACAGTTATGATGACAGAAGAGCCAGTTAGCAGTGTCACAGTAAAATATAAAGACAGAGGCGTCATTTTGTCATGGACATTTGCTGTGTGAGTGTAAATGAAGTGTTGGCTCAATACAGAGATTATTGCAAGGAGTCAGACACACAACTTCAGCAGAGTGAGTCGGAGCTCATTTACATTTCAAAGAGCCCCCGAGCCACTTTATTATCAGGCGGGAGATGTGCATCTATAAGAACACCACAAGACACCAAGAGTCCTGTCTGCCTGTTGCCAAGACACTTGTCTTATCAAGACCTGTCTCCTTGCCTATTATTCAACACTTGTTTCAGACACTTGGGTATCTATGAAAACATTGACGCCAGACACCCTTCCAGCATGATGCCTTAGAGTTAGAAAAGAAGACGTTGAGTTTGTATTGCGTATGGATGTTGAGTTTGATGTGGCATGGACATGAGTTTGTATTGTGGCGTGGACATGAGTTTGTATTGTGGCATGGACATGAGTTTGTATTGTGGCATGGACATGAGTTTGTAATGTGGCATGGACATGAGTTTGTAATGTGGCATGGACATGAGTTTGTAATGTGGCATGGACATGAGTTTGTATTGTGGTATGGACATGAGTTTGTAATGTGGCATGGACATGAGTTTGTAATGTGGCATGGACATGAGTTTGTATTGTGGTATGGACATGAGTTTGTAATGTGGCATGGACATGAGTTTGTATTATGGCATGGACATGAGTTTGTATTATGGCATGGACATGAGTTTGTAATGTGGCATGGACATGAGTTTGTATTATGGCATGGACATGAGTTTGTATTATGGCATGGACATGAGTTTGTATTATGGCATGGACATGAGTTTGTATTATGGCATGGACATGAGTTTGTATTATGGCATGGACATGAGTTTGTATTGTGGCGTGGACATGAGTTTGTATTATGGCATGGACATGAGTTTGTATTGTGGCGTGGACATGAGTTTGTATTATGGCATGGACATGAGTTTGTATTGTGGCGTGGACATGAGTTTGTATTGTGGCATGGACATGAGTTTGTATTGTGGCGTGGACATGAGTTTGTATTATGGCATGGACATGAGTTTGTATTGCGTATGGACGTTCAGTTTGTATTGTGGCATGGACATGAGTTTGTAATGTGGCATGGATGTTGAAGCCCCATCTCTAGATCATCACTTGTTTTCCATCTACTTGCATTCTACCAGGTGGAAATTAGTGTAATGTGATGTGATGTCTGGTGTGATGTGTCATGTGATGTGTAATGTGTCATGTGATGTGTCATGGGATGTGTAATGTGTTGCGTCATGTGATGTGTCATGTGATGTGCCATGTGATGTGCCATGTGATGTGGCAGGCACCTTACATTTAGCAGAAGGCTTACTCTACCAGGGAGTATGACATCAGGGGAATATCGAACAGGTCCAAAGTCCGGATCAGATCATAGAGGTTCCACAGGTCCCCAGGGGCTCTTTGATGGAACGGGGTCAAGCTTTGGGAGGCTCACCACATGCCAAGTTCACCCAGTGGGATGTCATATGACACAGGGCAGTGAACATGGAAGAACATGGAAATGGGCCAGGCATTACAGGGAGCAGATCAGAGTGACCTGAATACACAGCAGACTCATGACATTTGGTTTGTGGCTGGATCACATGTCCTCATGTTCTGGCATTATGTCTCTGCAGTCAAACCGGAGGATTGTGAATGTGTGCGAGCGGAAAAAAAGAACGCAAAAATATGCTCTTGACATGGGAACATTATTTCCCAACAACGTATACGTAAAAACAACATAAACCATCTCCAAGCCCATCTCTTGTCATGTTCATCACTCCCATAGTAAGGCGTTTGAATCAGCAAAATGTCCTACAGGTTGACACCAGCTGTACTCCCTGATTTCCCACGGTCCCAGTCCTGTGTCACAGGGGAGATGGAGGCTGCTAAACCTGGTTCAATTAAGCAGAAGTACAGCACCTGGTCGTACCCCCTGCGGTTCAGTCACACTGGCGCTTGACATCAGGGAAAATATTCAATTAGTTTCCTGCGTTTGAGTATTTCCATTTAGGTGGTGCTGAAATTAAGAAGGCATGACGTACGCAGCTCGGGAGAAATAACAAGCTTAAAGAAACACCCCCCATGTTAGAGTTAGATTTGGCTCTTCTGAGTACATGCAAAAACATTGAGATCACATAAGTATGTTTAAGTGGAATAAGCATGTCATGTTTTAGTTTTTGTGGCTTCTGTAAGCACATGGACAGATGTCATTTTATTGTAGTAATACAGAAGAATTGTACAGCACATATTAGTTATTTCAGTCATTTCTGTATTTGCAGTCCTTTACTGTAGCGTTCCTTTATTATGGCCACTAGAGGGCGCAAATGTGGCAACATAAAAATTTGTTGTAAAGAGAAAGCTCTGATACCAGAAATAATGTTACCAGAAATAATGTGACTAATAGGATAACTCGCTGTGTTTACATGAAAATAGAGGATGCCTTCAATGGTGTTGTCCATTTATAATGGCATTCTCCAGCCACAGACAATGACATCGCTAGGATAGAGAAAAGGATTTTGGTTAAGATGAATCGTTCCGCTCAGAATGACTTTCAGGCCAACCACATAGAACATCTGTGTGGAGACCTGAAAATCGCCGTTTACTGACACTCCCGATCAAATCTTGGATTGATAGGATTTGTGGAATTGGAGAAACTACCAGAATCCAGGTTTGCAAAGTTGGTGGAGACAAACCCACAGTGCCTCAATGTTGTGCTCGTTGTCCCAGGTGCAACTGTATTGAATTTTTTTTTTTTATCAATGTCATTTTTAAAGTCAACAAAACAATCTAATATACTGTCTGTAGCACAACAAAATGTGAAGAAAATGAAGAGTTCTGAATACTTTACTCTGATAACACAATATACTAAGTTTATTGCAGACTCAAAATGGGATCTGACACCACGTAAGTTTGTAGGACATTTCTTCAAAATTACTAAAGCATTCATAAGGCCTTAAAATCAACATTTAAATTCTTTATTTCAGTAATCACAATTTATTAAAAAAGGGCCAAATTCAGGCTCTATAAACTACGACAATATCGGTTAAAATGATAAGCTAATTTTGCAATAACAAATGTATTAAATTGATTGACTACATCAATAACTAACAACTTGGCGTGTGTCAGAAAAACACAGCTGTGATTTTCAAAATACTCTTTGTTTTCAGCTCTGCCCTGTTATGTTTTGTAAAGAATTTGAAATGCCTTTTGATCTGTGTGTTTTGCTTTCTAGTTTTGCTACTTCTACCTTCATAATTTTCAACATTTAAAGCATCCTTTAAACACCTGTCCTGTAACCTAAATGCAGAATAGTTTAATCCCAGGCATTGGTCTCCCATGACATCAGAGAACAGTTTATTTTACAGGATAAACTATCCCAAAGGTGTCTGTCACAAGACCCTCTGGAGACGCAGATACTATACAGTTTGTTCGACAATCGAGAAATGTTATTGACAATGAAAGTAACATCTTAAATCAACATGATTAAACAATAAACTAATAACTAAATAAAATGATATGCTTTTCCTGTTTCTAACACAAATGCTCTCGTCTTTATCTCTAGAAATGTGAATTAAACTGGTGGCATGAACATAAAATACAACTATACACTATATCGAGCATTTGCATTGGAATAGTTTTAGTGATTATAAGTTCTAGGGCTTCCAAGCTACTGTAAGCTTTGTGAAGCCTTTTCCCACACAGCCGGAATATGACCCAAACAAGCAGGGTTTCTCAGAAGTTCTTATTGATTAGGGGGATCCTGACTGTGTGTTTGAGCTGTAGGGTTTGGTCCACCTGTTCACTGGACAGCAGGTGGTGCCACTGAGCCATCGGTCTGCGGGGGTTGGACAACATGTCCGCCCAGTGCCTCAGCTGGTTCCCTGTTGCATTACAACCCAAGAAGATCTTCCCAATCGCATCGTTCCTGGTCAACTTGTCATGATCCCACACTGAAATCACCAGCTGAACTCTCTGTAGTCAGGGAGTAAAGGCGGAAGACAATGCTTATGGTCTGGTTGTTAGGCTAAATCGGATCCCTCGAAAAACTATTTGAGAACTGAATGGCCAAATGTCCAGTTGATTAGCCATAGGCTGAGATTTGATTATACTCACTTGGATTTGTTCAAATGACACATCAAATGTAAATGATTCGTTGAAGTAAGGATTCAGCGTGCACTTCTTAACAGCCGTCTTCTTCCTTTTCCATTTCTTCCTGTCCAAAACCAGCTGCACTTTGGTATACGGATCTACATGTTACATAAAGGACAAGTCATTATGTTTGGCATATTTCTCTGAAAAACCGGAAGTGGAATGTCAGCACTAAACAGGAAGTGAAATGTCAGCACTAAACAGGAAGTGGAATGTCAGCACTAAACAGGAAGTGGAATGTCAGCACTAAACAGGAAGTGGAATGTCAGCACTAAACAGGAAGTGGAATGTCAGCACTAAACAGGAAGTGGAATGTCAGCACTAAACAGGAAGTGCAATGTCAGCACTAAATAGGAAGTGGAATGTCAGCACTAAACATTAAGTGGAATGTTAGCACTAAACAGGAAGTGGAATGTCAGCACTAAACAGGAAGTGGAATGTTAGAACGAAACCTTTGGCTATTTATAGCCAACCTCATCACTCAAACAGCCTCTCAGTCTTCCTGTCAGACAGCCATGTTTGGACGTACCTGATAAACCTCCTGGATCCATGCTCTTTAGGTCCTTGGCTTCCAGGACGACAACAGTCAGTTTGCCGCTTGTGGGGACGTATCGCAAAGATAAGCAGATCTCTCCCAGGTTCCCCTCCTATAATCCCAGTAGATAGTAACAGCCAACAGTATAGGACATTGTGACATTCCAAATCCAAAGGTAAACCAGAATAACAATTGAGGCTTCCTCTTCTGTTCGTTCCAGGTACTAACCTCAAACTTGGAAGGTTCACTCAGGTCTTTCCACTCCTCAATCACATGATTCCAGTCGATGGTGTTGAGCTCCAAACGCAGTTCTCCAATTATGTCGTGTTTGGAAAATCGATTGAAGTCGAACACCTTCATGACTATGGTGGACTCATTGAGGTCGGCTTTATCAATCTGGAATGGTGCAGATACAACGACTGACACACCTACAACGACTGACACACCTACAATGACTGACACACCTACACATCGACTGACACACCAACAACGACTGACACACCTACACATCGACTGACACACCTACAACGACTGACACCTACATCGACTGACACACCTACAACGACTGACACACCTACACATCGACTGACACACCTACAACGACTGACACCTACATCGACTGACACACCTACAACGACTGACACATCTATACAACGACTGACACACTTACAATGACTGACACACCTATAACGACTGACACACTTACACTTTGTACGGTATATATAAATTCATCTCAGCTGAAACCCTCCACTATGGGTGAAATGATAGTACGGTATAATGACGTAGAAATAAGAACGCCCAAATACCTTGAATTTGAAAAGTTCATTAAATGTGGGGTTGACGGTTTTCCTGTAGACTTGAGTCTCAAATGTTTTAGACTTTTTGGGGGTGAGGTAAACTTTAACGTAGGGGTCCGAGGTGCCTCCTGTGTCCATTGCTGCGAGTGCAGCGGCCTGTTTAATTCCCACTATCAGCTGCACGTGGGGACAAAATATGGTAAAATATAGATGTGCAACGTAGACCAGGGAGTATTAAACATCTTGTAGAATGGCACTCTGGATTTGAAAAATTAATAATAATAATAATTGAAACAGGATGTTTGTTTGTGTGACATTTGGCGTTGGTAAGTAAAGAAAAATAAAAACATAAGTAAGAACAAAATGTATGTTAACCCCAACCTCATCTGTCTTGTATTCCAGAGAGTAGAGTAGTCTTCCTCGGTTCTTAGTTGTGCCGTAGTTTCCATCACCTGAGCTAGGTTGGACCTGCCCAACAAGAACAGTGTCATAGCTTCAACCAGCCAATCCTATGCTCAGATCAGCCATCCAATCACTCATGTTGAGGTCCTTTAGGATATCTTTACCGGGACTATTGTTATTTACTACAGCTACTAGGGCTGTATTATTGTAACTAGGGCTGTATTATTGTAACTAGGGCTGTATTATTGTCACTTACTGGGGCTGTATTATTGTCACTTACTAGGGCTGTATTATTGTAACTAGGGCTGTATTATTGTCACTTACTGGGGCTGTATTATTGTCACTTACTAGGGCTGTATTATTGTCACTTACTAGGGCTGTATTATTGTCACTTACTAGGGCTGTATTATTGTCACTTACTAGGGCTGTATTATTGTCACTTACTAGGGCTGTATTATTGTAACTAGGGCTGTATTATTGTCACTTACTAGGGCTGTATTATTGTCACTTAAGGGCTGTATTATTGTAACTACTGTATTATTGTCACTTACTAGGGCTGTATTATTGTACTAGGGCTGTATTATTGTAACTAGGGCTGTATTATTGTACTAGGGGCTGTATTATTGTCACTTACTAGGGCTGTATTATTGTCACTTACTAGGGCTGTATTATTGTCACTTACTAGGGCTGTATTATTGTAACTAGGGCTGTATTATTGTCACTTACTAGGGCTGTATTATTGTAACTAGGGCTGTATTATTGTAACTAGGGCTGTATTATTGTAACTAGGGCTGTATTATTGTCACTTACTAGGGCTGTATTATTGTAACTAGGGCTGTATTATTGTCACTTACTAGGGCTGTATTATTGTCACTTACTAGGGCTGTATTATTGTCACTTACTAGGGCTGTATTATTGTCACTTACTAGGGCTGTATTATTGTCACTTACTAGGGCTGTATTATTGTCACTTACTAGGGCTGTATTATTGTAACTAGGGCTGTATTATTGTCACTTACTAGGGCTGTATTATCACTTACTGTACTAGGGCTGTATTATTGTAACTAGGGCTGTATTATTGTCACTTACTAGGGCTGTATTATTGTAACTAGGGCTGTATTATTGTCACTTACTAGGGCTGTATTATTGTCACTTACTAGGGCTGTATTATTGTCACTTACTAGGGCTGTATTATTGTCACTTACTAGGGCTGTATTATTGTACTTACTAGGGCTGTATTATTGTCACTTACTAGGGCTGTATTATTGTCACTTACTAGGGCTGTATTATTGTCACTTACTAGGGCTGTATTATTGTCACTTACTAGGGCTGTATTATTGTCACTTACTAGGGCTGTATTATTGTCACTTACTAGGGCTGTATTATTGTCACTTACTAGGGCTGTATTATTGTAACTAGGGCTGTATTATTGTCACTTACTAGGGCTGTATTATTGTAACTTACTAGGGCTGTATTATTGTCACTTACTAGGGCTGTATTATTGTCACTTACTAGGGCTGTATTATAGGGCTGTACAGGGCTGTATTATTGTACTAGGGCTGTATTATTGTCACTTACTAGGGCTGTATTATTGTCACTTACTAGGGCTGTATTATTGTCACTAGGGCTGTATTATTGTACTAGGGCTGTATTGTAACTAGGGCTGTATTATTTCACTTACTAGGGCTGTATTATTGTCACTTACTAGGGCTGTATTATTGTCACTTACTAGGGCTGTATTATTGCTGTACTAGGGCTGTATTATTGTAGGGCTGTATTATTGTCTAGGGCTGTATTATTGTCACTTACTAGGGCTGTATTATTGTACTTACTAGGGCTGTATTATTGTCACTTACTAGGGCTGTATTATTGTCACTTACTAGGGCTGTATTATTGTCACTTACTAGGGCTGTATTATTGTCTACTTACTAGGGCTGTATTATTGTCAGGGCTTACTAGGGCTGTATTATTGTACTAGGGCTGTATTATTGTACTAGGGCTGTATTATTGTTAGGGCTGTATTATTGTACTTACTAGGGCTAGGGCTGTATTATTGTCACTTACTAGGGCTGTATTATTGTCACTTACTAGGGCTGTATAGGGCTGTATTATTGTCACTTACTAGGGCTGTATTATTGTCACTTACTAGGGCTGTATTATTGTCACTTACTAGGGCTGTATTATTGTCACTTACTAGGGCTACTAGGGCTGTATTATTGTAACTTACTAGGGCTGTATTATTGTCACTTACTAGGGCTGTATTATTGTCACTTACTAGGGCTGTATTATTGTCACTTACTAGGGCTGTATTATTGTAACTAGGGCTGTATTATTGTCACTTACTAGGGCTGTATTATTGTCACTTACTAGGGCTGTATTATTGTCACTTACTAGGGCTGTATTATTGTCACTTACTAGGGCTGTATTATTGTACTTACTAGGGCTGTATTATTGTCACTTACTAGGGCTGTATTATTGTAACTTACTAGGGCTGTATTATTGTACTAGGGCTGTATTACTAGGGCTGTATTATTGTCACTTACTAGGGCTGTATTATTGTTACTAGGGCTGTATTATTGTCACTTACTAGGGCTGTATTATTGTCACTTACTATTGTCACTTACTAGGGCTGTATTATTGTAACTAGGGCTGTATTATGTTCACTTACTAGGGCTGTATTATTGTAACTTACTAGGGCTGTATTATTGTAACTAGGGCTGTATTATTGTAACTTACTAGGGCTGTATTATTGTAACTAGGGCTGTATTATTGTAACTAGGGCTGTATTATTGTCACTTACTAGGGCTGTATTATTGTATCTAGGGCTGTATTATTGTAACTTACTAGGGCTATATTATTGTAACTAGGGCTGTATTATTGTAACTAGGGCTGTATTATTGTAACTTACTAGGGCTGTATTATTGTAACTAGGGCTGTATTATTGTCACTTACTAGGGCTGTATTATTGTAACTAGGGCTGTATTATTGTAACTAGGGCTGTATTATTGTCACTTACTACTAGGGCTGTATTATTGTCACTTACTAGGGCTGTATTATTGTAACTAGGGCTGTATTATTGTCACTTACTAGGGCTGTATTATTGTAACTAGGGCTGTATTATTGTCACTTACTAGGGCTGTATTATTGTAACTAGGGCTGTATTATTGTCACTTACTAGGGCTGTATTATTGTAACTAGGGCTGTATTATTGTAACTAGGGCTGTATTATTGTCACTTACTAGGGCTGTATTATTGTAACTAGGGCTGTATTATTGTCACTTACTAGGGCTGTATTATTGTAACTAGGGCTGTATTATTGTAACTAGGGCTGTATTGTAACTAGGGCTGTATTATTGTTACTAGGGCTGTATTATTGTAACTAGGGCTGTATTAACTAGGGCTGTATTATTGTAACTAGGGCTGTATTATTGTCACTTACTAGGGCTGTATTATTGTAACTAGGGCTGTAT
This sequence comes from Dallia pectoralis, assembly GCA_029465975.1. Lineage (NCBI taxonomy): Eukaryota > Metazoa > Chordata > Actinopteri > Esociformes > Umbridae > Dallia > Dallia pectoralis. The sequence continues at coordinate 2,295,249 of CM055745.1, read as the reverse complement.
TATTGTAGTTACTAGGGCTGTATTATTGTCACTTACTAGGGCTGTATTATTGTAACTAGGGCTGTATTATTGTACTTACTAGGGCTGTATTATTGTAACTAGGGCTGTATTATTGTCACTTACTAGGGCTGTATTATTGTAACTAGGGCTGTATTATTGTCACTTACTAGGGCTGTATTATTGTAACTAGGGCTGTATTATTGTCACTTACTAGGGCTGTATTATTGTCACTTACTAGGGCTGTATTATTGTAACTAGGGCTGTATTATTGTCACTTTACTATTGGGCTGTATTATTGTGTATTATTGTACTTACTGTATTATTGTAACTAGGGCTGTATTATTGTCACTTACTAGGGCTGTATTATTGTAACTAGGGCTGTATTATTGTCACTTACTATTGTCACTTACTAGGGCTGTATTATTGTAACTAGGGCTGTATTATTGTCACTTACTAGGGCTGTATTATTGTAACTAGGGCTGTATTATTGTCACTTACTAGGGCTGTATTATTGTAACTAGGGCTGTATTATTGTAACTAGGGCTGTATTACTTACTAGGGCTGTATTATTGTAACTAGGGCTGTATTATTGTCACTTACTAGGGCTGTATTATTGTAACTAGGGCTGTATTATTGTCACTTACTAGGGCTGTATTATTGTACTAGGGCTGTATTATTGTCACTTAGGGCTGTATTATTGTAACTAGGGGGCTGTATTATTGTAACTAGGGCTGTATTATTGTCACTTACTAGGGCTGTATTATTGTAACTAGGGCTGTATTATTGTCACTTACTAGGGCTGTATTATTGTAACTAGGGCTGTATTATTGTCAGGGCTGTATTATTGTACTAGGGCTGTATTATTGTAACTAGGGCTGTATTATTGTCACTTACTAGGGCTGTATTATTGTAACTAGGGCTGTATTATTGTAACTAGGGCTGTATTATTGTCACTTACTAGGGCTGTATTATTGTAACTAGGGCTGTATTATTGTCACTTACTAGGGCTGTATTATTGTAACTAGGGCTGTATTATTGTCACTTACTAGGGCTGTATTATTGTAACTAGGGCTGTATTATTGTCACTTACTAGGGCTGTATTATTGTCACTTACTAGGGCTGTATTATTGTAACTAGGGCTGTATTATTGTCACTTACTAGGGCTGTAGTTGTGGAGCCATTTAGTCCTTGTATACTGATCTCGTCATCCGGCTTCTTCTTCTTCTTCTTCTTGCTCTTGCAGCAGCATTTTGCACAGATGCAAATAACACACACCAAAAAAATGAAGACGATGGCGGCAAAGATGGCATAAATAGCCCATCTTGGCACTGCATGTGACAAAAAGAGACAGACGTTTGTGTCATTAGGAGATACGAGACATAAAGAGACAGACGTTTGTGTCATTAGGAGATATGAGACAAAGAGAGACAGACGTTTGTGTCATTAGCAGATACGAGACAAAAAGAGACAGACGTTTGTGTCATTAGCAGATACGAGACAAAAACAGACATACGTTTGTGTCATTAGGAGATATGAGACCAAAACAGACATACGTTTGTGTCATTAGGAGATACGAGGCAAAAAGAGACAGACGTTTGTGTCATTAGGAGATATGAGACAAAAAGAGACAGGCGTTTGTGTCATTAGGAGATATGAGACAAAAACAGACATACGTTTGTGTCATTAGGAGATATGAGACCAAAACAGACATACGTTTGTGTCATTAGGAGATACGAGGCAAAATAAGACAGACGTTTGTGTCATTAGGAGATATGAGACAAAAACAGACAGGTGTTTGTGTCATTAGGAGATATGAGAAATAAAGAGACAGACGTTTGTGTCATTAGGAGATATGAGACAAAGAGAGACAGACGTTTGTGTCATTAGCAGATACCTGTGTAGCGTCAGGCTATAGTGCAGCCAGTAGGATTAAGGAGGAGACACTGAGAACCAGTAGAACTGGAGAGGTATTTGAAATGGCATTTTCATTTGATTTTGAGAACAGCACCCCCTAGCTGCCGGGTCGCGGGTCAGATTCAAGTTGCCACACCACAGACAGCAGTGCTAAGATGGAAACTTACATAACCAGTGGAAACGCAGATCTAAGAAATGTGAACTCAAACTGGAACTAGATCACACACGGGAAAAGGTGCTAAAGCAGGCAGGGGAATCGGTCGTGCCAGGTCTGCTGAAAGTGGGACAAACGGACGCATGGGGGGGGGGGGTATCCAGTCAGGAGAGGGAAGGAAGTGGAGAGGTCAGAGGGAAGAAGAAGCAGGGTGACACGGGTTAAGAGGGGGTTAGTGAGTTACTTACAGGGAATCTTGTTCAGCAGCTGGTCTATAAACCCGAGGACGGGGTTAACGGGACCTGTTGTACTGTTTCCCTTAAAAGTGCTATGGGATGCGTGTCCTTTAGTTATTGGGGTTTTAGTAACCATGGTGTATCTATGGAGTAAAAAGCCAAGACCTAAATATAAGAGCAGACAGCAAACACAACGCAATGAGGAAAAGCATTTGGGGAAATGACAGTTCCGAATGTCGTATCTCAGGTTGTTACGGCCTGCTGACACCGCTGGGGAGGTTACAGGCGTCTGCTGGCTAACAGGCATCAGCGTCGCCTATGACGTCATCGACCAAGTGGGTTTTCCTCCCTGATTATCTGACTGGACACATGTCAAACCGAGTCATCGGGGAACAATGGAGACGCGCCCACATGTTTACATTAAAAAGGCGAATTCCTTTAATGGCCATGTCGTGACGGCAAATTCACGAGGTGCCCTCTAACCTTCTCTATGGTTGACACCAAACTATTCATTAACACAAGAACTCCACCACCGGCACTTCTGCTAAGATACGGCACTAGTCATTTTCATGGCCCTCGTTCATTAGACAAACCTGTTCGGGGACCATGGTTATTTCAACTGGAGTAAAACCCCACATCCATGTTCTCTTCCGGACAACACTTGGCCCGTCTGATTACCAAACTATGCCTAGCGTGACTGAGGAGAACGGATATTTAGCCACCACCATTGTCAAACACTTGTAGGGTTGACTGACGACTCCTGTACACAGGCAGCAGCACATTAAAACAGGGTGTGCTCTATACCCAGATAACATTCCTTCCTCAAGGAGATTTCAAACAGAATCGCCCCAGCCAGTGATTTCCTCTCATGTAGCAGTCAGTAATATTTTGTGAAGCAGTCAGTAATATTTTGTGAGTGATTTCCTCTCACGTAGCAGTCAGTAATATTTTGTGAGTGATTTCCTCTCACGTAGCAGTCAGTAATATTTTGTGAGTGATTTCCTCTCACGTAGCAGCAGTCAGTAATATTTTGTGAGTGATTTCCTCTCACGTAGCAGTCAGTAATATTTTGTGAGTGATTTCCTCTCACGTAGCAGTCAGTAATATTTTGTGAGTGCAGTCAGTAATATTTTGTGAGTGATGTGAGTGATTTCCTCTCACGTAGCAGTCAGTAATATTTTGTGAGTGATGTCCTCTCACGTAGCAGTCAGTCAGTAATATTTTGTGAGTGATTTCCTCTCACGTAGCAGTCAGTAATATTTTGTGAGTGATTTCCTCTCACGTAGCAGTCAGTAATATTTTGTGAGTGATTTCCTCTCACGTAGCAGTCAGTAATATTTTGTGAGTGATTTCCTCTCACGTAGCAGTCAGTAATATTTTGTGAGTGATGTCCTCTCACGTAGCAGTCAGTAATATTTTGTGAGTGATGTCCTCTCACGTAGCAGTCAGTAATATTTTGTCAGTGATGTCCTCTCACGTAGCAGTCAGTAATATTTTGTGAGTGATGTCCTCTCACGTAGCAGTCAGTACACATTACTCTTTACATGTTGTATGTACAGCTTATACGGATATTGGTTTCAATTGGAATGTGTAAACAGTCAGGATCACACACAGCAGATGAATACGCATTAAATGTACACCTGCCCTATAGCTAGTACTGTATGACAGTAATTACGCTTGACAACTACAGTAGTGTCAAAAACTAAAATATTATAGAGCTTGTTTCCTATGGGACCCAGTCATTTGTTCACATTAACACCGACCCCAACTATAGTCAGAAAATAAAGATGATTATGGTCAAATAAAAACCTGCCCTTATTTACACACAGAAAAACCTGTCTGAATAAAGACAACACTCACTGTTTCTGTACCAATACGCTGATCAATGTAGCCTACTCCATGGACTTTATTTCTATTTCCTACATCCATGCATGTCTCCGGTCAGAGTTACCGGACAACAACAAATGAGGGAAAGGAAGTTTGTTTTCTATTCAAATGTGCCTTGGATCAACCCATAAGCATTCTCCATGCAATCTTTGATCTGTGAGAGGACTTGGTCTCACAGGGAGGAACATGACATATTTACACATTGTTCCACAATAGCCATGAAGTTTTTTGAGATTGTTGACTTGAGGTTTAGTCTGTTGAAATTGGATAGTAGTGTAGTGTGCTTTTAAAATAGAATAGTTGTGTAGTGTGCTTTTAAAATAGTATAGTATTGTAGTAATAGTAGAATATACGGCACTTGTATAGTAATTGGCTTACCTTTTTAGCCCAATAGTCACAGAAGCACTTGTCAGAGGAACTTGTAGTTAAATTAATTCTAATCCATTTCTGAATCTCTGTAATCCTCTATTTTGTTGTTTTGTTTTTCTAGATTAGTCTGGTAGGAAACTATGATCAGTATAAGAACTGTACTTCTAGTAAAGACACTGTTAGTGGTGATATATTGGTAAATGGGGCTGTGACTACCACACCTTAAAGCACACACAGAGTATGTGTTTATGTGTGTGTGAAAATGTACGACATCGAAATGCTTGGCTACACCTTATTTTATCATTTTGTTATATTGTATGAATCCCAGAAGGACAGCTGGATCTCGCCGTAACTAATCCGAGTCTTAATAAAATTCTGGACTTTAGCGTTAGAAAAGGTGAGGCATTATATTCTATCACATTTTAGTTATTCTAGCAAAGGAGAAGTGCTGGAGCAATTAGGTCTGAAATTATTTGGACACATGTCGTTTGTTAAGAACATAACTTGCAATTTTGTTCTAATGAGAATGTATTTTCAATAATAAAATAAAAAATTATGCAGATGACATAGTTCAATGTCATTTTGTTGTATTATTTTTTATAGACATTTGATAACTTTTTTGAAGAGTGAGTTATTTTGGAAGAGACTGTCGGATTAAACAGTTTGTAAAGACCAATTGTGTTGTCTACCAAATATTATCATGGAGCAAGACAGTATGAAAACAAACACATGTACAGGAAGTCACTTAAATTAACGTGAAACCGGTTTTGTTAAAAAACTACAAAGTAAATGAACCGCTGTTATTGAGCGGTTCTTCAGGTGAAAGTTGGGAATTGACTCGCATAGGAGAAAGAAGCCTTTAATTTGGCTCCTTAATTTTCCTTAATTTATAATAAAACAAATGTACTAACTATTGGATATCCGTACAGTAAAAGCATGTTTTTGTGTTCTACGCGCATTTTTTATCAGTAGGGAATTCTAACAAAATTGAAAGTGATTTAATAATTACGACAGGTGTGGTGTCACATAATTGAACTCGCATTTCACGGTCTTTTTCAACATTGAATATTTGCAAATGTCAAACTATTCGGGGTTATTTATTTATTTGTTAGGTTTGAGACTGAGAGCCAAAAGAACGTCTCGTTCTGGTGACCGGGGCAAAAAGAACCGGCTCACCAAAAATACATGAAATCCCCAGTCAGTACTACTACAAAAATACATGAAATCCCCAGTTAGTACTACTACAAAAATACATGAAATCCCCAGTACTACTACAAAAATACTACTACAAAAATACATGAAATCCCCAGTCAGTACTACTACAAAAATAGTACTACTACAAAAATAAAAATACATGAAATTTGTTAGGTTTGAGACCCCAGTCAAAAAGAAGTACTACTACAAAAATACATGAAATCCCCAGTTAGTACTACTACAAAAATACATGAAATCCCCAGTCAGTACTACTACAAAAATACATGAAATCCCCAGTCAGTACTACTACAAAAATACATGAAATCCCCAGTCAGTACTACTACAAAAATACATGAAATCCCCAGTCAGTACTACTACAAAAATACATGAAATCCCCAGTTAGTACTACTACAAAAATAGCAAAAAATGTCAAACTACTGACCGGGGCAAAAAGAACCGGCTCACAAAAATACATGAAATCCCCAGTCAGTACTACTACAAAAATACATGAAATCCCCAGTCAGTACTACTACAAAAATACATGAAATCCCCAGTCAGTACTACTACATGAAATCCCCAGTCAGTAATAATACATGAAATCCCCAGTCAGTACAATAATACATGACATCCCCAGTTAGTACTACTACTACAATAATACATGACATCCCCAGTCAGTACTACTACTACAATAATACATGACATCCCCAGTCAGTACTACTACTACAATAATACATGACATCCCCAGTCAGTAATAATACATAACATCCCCAGTCAGTACAATAATACATGACATCCCCAGTTAGTACTACTACTACAATAATACATGACATCCCCAGTTAGTACTACTACTACAATAATACATGACATCCCCAGTCAGTACTACTACTACAATAATACATGACATCCCCAGTCAGTACAATAATACATGACATCCCCAGTTAGTACTACTACTACAATAATACATGACATCCCCAGTTAGTACTACTACTACAATAATACATGACATCCCCAGTTAGTACTACTACTACAATAATACATGACATCCCCAGTTAGTACAATAATACATGACATCCCCAGTTAGTACTACTACTACAATAATACATGACATCCCTAGTCAGTAATAATACATGACATCCCCAGTTAGTACAATAATACATGACATCCCCAGTTAGTACTACTACTACAATAATACATGACATCCCTAGTCAGTAATAATACATGACATCCCCAGTTAGTACAATAATACATGACATCCCCAGTTAGTACAATAATACATGACATCCCCAGTTAGTACTACTACTACAATAATACATGACATCCCCAGTCAGTACAATAATACATGACATCCCCAGTCAGTACTACTACTACAATAATACATGACATCCCCAGTTAGTACTACTACTACAATAATACATGACATCCTCAGTTAGTACAATAATACATGACATCCCCAGTCAGTACTACTACTACAATAATACATGACATCCCTAGTCAGTAATAATACATGACATCCCCAGTTAGTACAATAATACATGACATCCCCAGTTAGTACAATAATACATGACATCCCCAGTTAGTACTACTACTACAATAATACATGACATCCCTAGTCAGTAATAATACATGACATCCCCAGTTAGTACAATAATACATGACATCCCCAGTTAGTACAATAATACATGACATCCCCAGTTAGTACTACTACTACAATAATACATGACATCCCCAGTCAGTACAATAATACATGACATCCCCAGTTAGTACAATAATACATGACATCCCCAGTTAGTACTACTACTACAATAATACATGACATCCCCAGTTAGTACAATAATGACACATACTACAATAATACATGACATCCCCAGTCAGTACATCCCCAGTCAGTACTACTACAATAATACAATAATACATGACATCCCCAGTTAGTACTACTACTACAATAATACATGACATCCCCAGTTAGTACAATAATACATGACATCCCCAGTTAGTACTACTACTACAATAATACATGACATCCCCAGTTAGTACAATAATACATGACATCCCCAGTCAGTACTACTACTACAATAATACATGACATCCCCAGTCAGTACTACTACTACAATAATACATGACATCCCCAGTCAGTACAATAATACATGACATCCCCAGTCAGTACTACTACTACAATAATACATGACATCCCCAGTTAGTACTACTACTACAATAATACATGACATCCCCAGTTAGTACAATAATACATGACATCCCCAGTCAGTACTACTACTACAATAATACATGACATCCCCAGTCAGTACTACTACTACAATAATACATGACATCCCCAGTACTACTACTACAATAATACATGACATCCCCAGTCAGTACTACTACTACAATAATACATGACATCCCCAGTCAGTACTACTACTACAATAATACATGACATCCCCAGTCAGTACAATAATACATGACATCCCCACATACTACTACTACAATAATACATGACATCCCCAGTTAGTACTACTACTACAATAATACATGACATCCCCAGTTAGTACTACTACTACAATAATACATGACATCCCCAGTCAGTACTACTACTACAATAATACATGACATCCCCAGTACTACTACAATAATACATGACATCCCCTACTACAATAATACATGACATCCCCAGTCAGTACTACTACTACAATAATACATGACATCCCCAGTCAGTACTACTACTACAATAATACATGACATCCCCAGTCAGTACTACTACTACAATAATACATGACATCCCCAGTCAGTACTACTACTACAATAATACATGACATCCCCAGTCAGTACTACTACTACAATAATACATGACATCCCCAGTCAGTACAATAATACATGACATCCCCAGTCAGTACTACTACTACAATAATACATGACATCCCCAGTCAGTACTACTACTACAATAATACATGACATCCCCAGTTAGTACTACTACAATAATACATGACATACAATACTACTACATGACATCCCCAGTCAGTACTACTACTACAATAATACATGACATCCCCAGTCAGTACTACTACTACAATAATACATGACATCCCCAGTCAGTACTACTACTACAATAATACATGACATCCCCAGTCAGTACTACTACTACAATAATACATGACATCCCCAGTCAGTACTACTACTACAATAATAATACATGACTACTACTACCCTAGTACAATAATACATACAATAATACATGACATCCCCAGTCAGTACTACTACTACAATAATACATGACATCCCCAGTCAGTACTACTACTACAATAATACATGACATCCCCAGTCAGTACTACTACTACAATAATACATGACATCCCCAGTCAGTACTACTACTACAATAATACATGACATCCCCAGACATCCCCAGTACTACTACTACAATAATACATGACATCCCCAGTCAGTACAATAATACATGACATCCCCAGTCAGTACTACTACTACAATAATACATGACATCCCCAGTTAGTACTACTACTACAATAATACATGACATCCCCAGTTAGTACAATAATACATGACATCCCCAGTCAGTACTACTACTACAATAATACATGACATCCCCAGTCAGTACTACTACTACAATAATACATGACATCCCCAGTCAGTACTACTACTACAATAATACATGACATCCCCAGTCAGTACTACTACTACAATAATGACATCCCCAGTCATACCCCACTACAATAATACATGACATCCCCAGTCAGTACTACTACTACAATAATACATGACATCCCCAGTCAGTACTACTACTACAATAATACATGACATCCCCAGTCAGTACTACTACTACAATAATACATGACATCCCCAGTCAGTACTACTACTACAATAATACATGACATCCCCAGTCAGTACTACTCCACTACAGCAGATGGCAGTATTGGATACATTTTTGAGTAGAGAAACGTCGGTAGGTTTTCTGACAGAAGGGCAAACGCACACACATGTGGTTAATAAAATGTAGATCTGGTCCGCATAGGTTGACGGTTTTCTTTAAAGCATTTGAATATACTTTTTTTAAACAAGAGCATTTTCTGCAGTGAATTGGCACATTGGTATCATGTCATAATCTTGGAAAGTTGCGTTATAATTCTCGGGGCTTTTCCCAACTCTCTACCTCACGGTCAAGAATGAAGGTGGTGCTGAACCCGGATGTGAAGCAGGTGAGACACATGAATCCCACTGCAGGTGGTTGCAGACTGTTTACCTTACGTCATAAGTACAGTAAACAATTGTGTTTGTACATCAGTGAGTCACTTGTTTACCCATGACCGGTTTCGATTCTCTCGAAAGACGTACAACATATCCTGCAGCAAAACCACAGTCGTAATAAGAAACTATAAGAAACATAAACTCATTCAAACCACAGTCGTAATAAGAAACTATAAGAAACACAAACTCATTCAAACCACAGTCGTAATAAGAAACTATAAGAAACATAAACCAATTCAATACTATTTGTGTCTGTAGATAGATGGCACTCGGGCGCTGGTTGTTGCTGTGCCATCAGATGCAGTGTTTCACCCAGAAGCTGAGGAGGTCCATGGAGCGACTGAACCTTTAAGAAAAGGACATGCTTTCTCTTTCATTAAGGTGGTCCTTCATTGTTTTCAGTAACTCGTATGCATGCACACACAGTGGTTGTTCTATTTGACAATTGCACACAGACATCTAAGACGAGTCTAAATACATTTGGTGGTGTTGTGTCATTTTCTTTCAGGCGATACAGGTTGTAAATGAACGACTACTGACCATGAACACCAATGAGTCATTGCTGTTTGATGTAATTCTGATGTCCAATGACTCTGAGGAAAAACACTCAAGGATCATTGGCAGTGCAAAACATTATGGTATGGAAAAGTTTGTTTTAGACCTACAAGAACTAATGTGTCTGTAGAAATGTACTGTTTTGAAGAGACATTCTTACCATATTCACAGTGATGTTTAGGTCTTCGTTGGCCAGTTATCATGAAATGATGACACACTTTTCTTCTATTTCCCAAAACAAACCAGGACTTAATATTGGTCGATTTTACTTCTGCCAAAAGGAAGATTACATTCACGGCCTGGAATCGAACAACGTGAAACTGTTCCTGTCAACAGATGCTATTGATGTTTGTGAGGCCTTACAGAAAGGTATGGTGTTTTCTAGCCTGACATTCTGCCCAAAGGCTCTGTACTTAATTCCTTCCTATTTACTATTCACTATTTATATAAATAATCTACTGTATGCAAATGTTCCAAATGCCAAATTCCCTTTTATGCTGTTGACAGTTGGGAATAGTTGTGAACCCACTCTCACAAAAGCGTTTCAACACTTAAACACGTATTTAGATCCTGTTCAGAACTCATCGAATCAAATTTGGCGTCACTGTGAAAGAAAAGTAAACTAGTGCCCTCAGACATTATATTGACTTCTGAACCCTCCGTCTATTATTGCTTGTCAGGGTCATATAATTGGGTCTGGAACTTCAACAACTTACATTTTATTAATAAGCCTTGTTTATCTTTTGAAGCAGCTAGTCATTTGAATGTCTACTGCACTATGGTTTAAGCCTTAATCAGTTGACACCATTTACCATGGAGAATCAAGATTTATTTTACACTGTGAAGGACTTAGACCCTTATGTCAGTGTTTTCATTTTGTTGTTTTTAAGGTAATGAATTGTGATATTCTCAGTTTTTCATTTAGTGTACTTATTCGTGACATGTTGTTTGTAATTTTGAAATAATGACGTGCTGCTGCCTTTCTTGGCCAGCAAGCTTTTAAAAATAGAAATCTTAATGTGTCTCTCCTGATTGGAAAAAAAATCAACTCTAATTTCACTTTTCACTTAGTTCTCTGCAGTAGTTGGACCCCAACATTATTCCCAGTCAATTTTTATTTGATCTAATTTATTTAACTTAAATCCCAGAAATATGTTTCCTAACTCTAGCCAAATAGTATTTAGTATATATTTTTACAACTTGTACACACATAACCAATCCAATGACACTGTTTTCCAATATGCCGTGTTCCTCTTCCTTTGCATTGTGTCAGGTGTTCCAGCAGCCTTACTGTACCATCACACAGACCCAGATCACCAGATCGTAGATCAAGGGACCGTAGATCAGCTCAAAGTGGTGTTCTCCGGAGATGTCATTGGATCCACAGAGGAGACACTGGATCGCCTAAGAGAACAGGGTTTCACTGAGAACCAGCTCCAATGTTTAAGAACTGCCAAGGTACAATTGAGCATAGACAGGAAACGGCGTAGAACCAAATGGGTTCAACGGTTCAATAATGTGGCCTTAAGGGGACTTCACTCAAAAGCATTTTTATTTTAGTTGTGTGTACGCAACTGTGTCTCTGTTGATATTACGTTCCCAGACTGCACGGGTTATAAATGTGTCCCGTGCTACACACTTAGTCAGAGCATGGCATTTACAACGCCATGGATGTTGTTTTGATGTTCCTACAAGATGCCAGTGCTTTAAAGTCATTACTGTATGTCGATCTTGATAAGACCGGATGCTAAAGTACGTTCACGTAGATCAGTATTTACCAGATCTCTCACTAAACTCTCTTACTGCTGTCAGGAGGCCGTGAAGGAGTTTGCCGTGTTGATGGGCCAGATGTGCAGGAGGTTTGGGTTGGAGGACAGCCCTGTACGCACCAGCCTGTTGACCACGTGGAGCTCCAGGGATGTGTGTGCTCGGGCCCTAAAGACCCTGCGAGGGTGGGGACTGCTGGTGGATCAGGCCTTCTGCCTGGCCGGAGCCCCCCAGAGCCTCATCCTGAACACGGTACAACCCCATGTTCTCTGCCTCGACGGCCTGTGTCACATGGACGGGGTCAGCCAATGGGGAGAACATTAAGTCACGGTCACATGGACGGGGTCAGCCAATGGGAAGAACATTAAGTCACGGTCACATGGACGGGGTCAGCCAATGGGGAGAACATAAACTCAATGTTTTAGTATTTTTTGTATGAATATCCGATGGACTTTATGAAGTTTTTTGCTTCCAGCGTCATCTCAAATCCTGGCATTTTTGTCATGTATTGTCATGATATTAGTATATCATTGAGCTGTGTAGAAACTGAAGTATATCAATGGCTTCTCTCAACCCGAACTGCAGAAATGTAATTACCTACACGATCTGAAGGACACAATGCATTCTGGATTAATGTTCCTTAGCTGCTGCTGTGTTGTGCATAGCCTATGCTAATGACAATTAGACTAGTTCAAATATCCCAACCTGTAAATAAGCCTCAGGTGACCCGTGTGATGCGTGACCCGTGTTCCCTAACAAGCACACAGCAACAAATAAACCGTTTAATTTATAAAGTCCCCTCAGGAGAGACCCATTCCAGTGTATCCTGAACTAACTCAGGGATCCTTACTCTGATGTGGTGGTGAAGCCCTGACGTCTTGCATTGAAAACAACTAAAGAAAAAGCTCAAAATGAAGATTTTCTACCTGTGTGTCTTAACAGCTTGTGTGTGGACGTCCGAGTCACTAGTGCGGTAAGATGTACAAAGGAATATATATATATTTATATATTAGAATATATATTACAGGTTAAGATATAGAGCGCAATGATCTCTATATGGATTTCTCTTGTTTTCATAAGCTAATATATATACAATGTATGTGTTTTTTAACCAAGGTTAGTTTGTTCATAAACGAGTAGCAGATACTGTGTCTGTTAAATTAACTAAACATACTAATATAACCAGAGAGTGTTGGTTCATGTCTGTTAAATTAACTAAACATGGTAATATAACCATAGAGTGTTTTGGTTCATGTCTGTTAAATTAATTCAACATAGTATTATAATGTCTGTTAAATTAATTCAACATACTAATATAACCAGAGTGTTTTGGTTGATGTCTGTTAAATTAATTCAACATACTAATATAACCAGAGAGTGTTTTGGTTCATGTCTGTTAAATTAATTCAACATACTAATATAATGTCTGTTAAATTAATTCAACATACTAATATAATGTCTGTTAAATTAATTCAACATACTAATATAATGTCTGTTAAATTAATTCAACATACTAATATAATGTCTGTTAAATTAATTCAACATGCTAATATAATGTCTGTTAAATTAATTCAACATACTAATATAATGTCTGTTAAATTAATTCAACATACTAATATAATGTCTGTTAAATTAATTCAACATACTAATATAATGTCTGTTAAATTAATTCAACATACTAATATAATGTCTGTTAAATTAATTCAACATTTATATATGGTTCAGCCTAACATAGGCACTAGAGGAACTGAATAGATCTTCCTAACAGTAATACTCTGTCATCCTCTGCTTTTGTTCCTAATTTAGTATTGCCCTAACACAGTTCAAGTCCTTCAGTGAATGTATGTTTGACCAAGGAAGGGATTTTAATTACCCTCTTAATTCCTACTACAACACCTTTGATGATGATGGCGAAGGTGGCAGTGGGCGTGGCAAAGTGATTCTTAAAAACTATGATGATGTAAGGACCTGGGTCACCTTAATAAACAGTTACATTTAAACTTTCCACTGATTTTGTGCATATTACCTATTACATATTAACAATATTACAGAAGTCATACTCCATAATGCATTACTAGATATGGATGGGTTTATTTTATATATATATATCTTCACCCGGTATGTGATTGTGTTTCCAGGCTCAGTTCTATGGAGAGATTAGTCTTGGAAGCCCTCCTCAAAATTTCCGTGTGGTTTTTGACACTGGATCCAATTATCTCTGGGTGCCGTCTTATCAGTGCTCCATCAATAAAGTCACATGTTGTAAGTCTCAAACCGATTAAAAGAGAGCTAAAGTAACAACAACTCAATGTTATGAGTATGAGACTTAATAACAATAAACATGTAAATAAATATCATTGTGATATGCCTCAGTGACATTATTAGATTTATAATATTTTATTGCAGCGCGTCACCGAAAATACAACGAATCGAGGTCCAGCACGTACGTGAAGAATGGAAAAGATTTCTCAGTGTTCTATGGACGGGGAAATGTTGCTGGCTATTTCAGTCAGGATACCTGCATTGTAAGTTTGGAAAGACGTGGAATTGTGGCAACTGACACAGGATGTCATCCTAAATAGCCTTACAGTTACAGTATGATCTACATAACAGTATGATCTACATAACAGTATGATCTACATAACAGTATGATCTACGTAACAGTATGATCTACGTAACAGTATGATCTAAATAACAGTATGATCTACATAACAGTATGATCTACATAACAGTATGATCTACATAACAGTATGATCTATAAAACAGTATGATCTATGTAACAGTATGATCTAAATAACAGTATGATCTAAATAACAGTATGATCTAAATAACAGTATGATCTATATAACAGTATGATCTATATAACAGTATGATCTATGTAACAGTATGATCTATGTAACAGTATGATCTAAGTAACAGTATGATCTAAGTAACAGTATGATCTAAGTAACAGTATGATCTATATAACAGTATGATCTACATAACAGTATGATCTACATAACAGTATGATCTATGTAACAGTATGATCTATATAACAGTATGATCTATATAACAGTATGATCTAAGTAACAGTATGATCTAAATAACAGTATGATCTAAGTAACAGTATGATCTATATAACAGTATGATCTATGTAACAGTATGATCTATATAACAGTATGATCTATGTAACAGTATGATCTAAATAACAGTATGATCTACATAACAGTATGATCTATATAACAGTATGATCTATATAACAGTATGATCTATGTAACAGTATGATCTATGTAACAGTATGATCTATGTAACAGTATGATCTAAGTAACAGTATGATCTATGTAACAGTATGATCTATATAACAGTATGATCTATATAACAGTATGATCTACATAACAGTATGATCTATGTAACAGTATGATCTATATAACAGTATGATCTATATAACAGTATGATCTAAGTAACAGTATGATCTAAATAACAGTATGATCTAAGTAACAGTATGATCTATATAACAGTATGATCTATATAACAGTATGATCTATATAACAGTATGATCTAAGTAACAGTATGATCTATATAACAGTATGATCTATATAACAGTATGATCTAAGTAACAGTATGATCTAAATAACAGTATGATCTAAATAACAGTATGATCTATATAACAGTATGATCTAAATAACAGTATGATCTATATAACAGTATGATCTATATAACAGTATGATCTATATAACAGTATGATCTAAGTAACAGTATGATCTAAATAACAGTATGATCTAAATAACAGTATGATCTATATAACAGTATGATCTACATAACAGTATGATCTATATAACAGTATGATCTATATAACAGTATGATCTAAATAACAGTATGATCTATATAACAGTATGATCTATATAACAGTATGATCTAAGTAACAGTATGATCTATATAACAGTATGATCTATATAACAGTATGATCTATATAACAGTATGATCTATATAACAGTATGATCTATATAACAGTATGATCTATATAACAGTATGATCTAAATAACAGTATGATCTAAATAACAGTATGATCTAAATAACAGTATGATCTAAATAACAGTATGATCTAAATAACAGTATGATCTAAGTAACAGTATGATCTAAATAACAGTATGATCTATATAACAGTATGATCTATGTAACAGTATGATCTATATAACAGTATGATCTATATAACAGTATGATCTATATAACAGTATGATCTATGTAACAGTATGATCTATATAACAGTATGATCTAAGTAACAGTATGATCTATGTAACAGTATGATCTATGTAACAGTATGATCTATGTAACAGTATGATCTATGTAACAGTATGATCTAAATAACAGTATGATCTATATAACAGTATGATCTAAATAACAGTATGATCTATATAACAGTATGATCTAAATAACAGTATGATCTATATAACAGTATGATCTATGTAACAGTATGATCTAAATAACAGTATGATCTAAATAACAGTATGATCTATGTAACAGTATGATCTAAATAACAGTATGATCTAAATAACAGTATGATCTATATAACAGTATGATCTATGTAACAGTATGATCTATGTAACAGTATGATCTAAATAACAGTATGATCTAAATAACAGTATGATCTAAATAACAGTATGATCTATATAACAGTATGATCTAAATAACAGTATGATCTATATAACAGTATGATCTAAATAACAGTATGATCTATATAACAGTATGATCTAAATAACAGTATGATCTATGTAACAGTATGATCTATATAACAGTATGATCTATATAACAGTATGATCTAAGTAACAGTATGATCTATATAACAGTATGATCTATGTAACAGTATGATCTAAATAACAGTATGATCTAAATAACAGTATGATCTAAATAACAGTATGATCTAAATAACAGTATGATCTATATAACAGTATGATCTAAACATAACAGTATGATCTAAATAACAGTATGATCTAAATAACAGTATGATCTATATAACAGTATGATCTAAATAACAGTATGATCTAAATAACAGTATGATCTAAATAACAGTATGATCTAAATAACAGTATGATCTACATAACAGTATGATCTACATAACAGTATGATCTATATAACAGTATGATCTATATAACAGTATGATCTATATAACAGTATGATCTACATAACAGTATGATCTATATAACAGTATGATCTATGTAACAGTATGATCTAAGTAACAGTATGATCTAAGTAACAGTATGATCTAAATAACAGTATGATCTAAATAACAGTATGATCTATGTAACAGTATGATCTACATAACAGTATGATCTAAATAACAGTATGATCTAAATAACAGTATGATCTATATAACAGTATGATCTAAATAACAGTATGATCTAAATAACAGTATGATCTAAATAACAGTATGATCTAAATAACAGTATGATCTAAATAACAGTATGATCTATGATCTAAATAACAGTATGATCTAAATAACAGTATGATCTAAATAACAGTATGATCTAAATAACAGTATGATCTAAATAACAGTATGATCTAAATAACAGTATGATCTAAATAACAGTATGATCTAAATAACAGTATGATCTATATAACAGTATGATCTAAATAACAGTATGATCTAAATAACAGTATGATCTATATAACAGTATGATCTAAATAACAGTATGATCTAAATAACAGTATGATCTAAATAACAGTATGATCTAAATAACAGTATGATCTACGTAACAGTATGATCTACATAACAGTATGATCTAAATAACAGTATGATCTACATAACAGTATGATCTACATAACAGTATGATCTACATAACAGTATGATCTACATAACAGTATGATCTACATAACAGTATGATCTATGTAACAGTATGATCTACATAACAGTATGATCTATATAACAGTATGATCTATGTAACAGTATGATCTACATAACAGTATGATCTATATAACAGTATGATCTAAATAACAGTATGATCTAAATAACAGTATGATCTAAGTAACAGTATGATCTAAATAACAGTATGATCTAAATAACAGTATGATCTAAATAACAGTATGATCTAAATAACAGTATGATCTACATAACAGTATGATCTATATAACAGTATGATCTAAATAACAGTATGATCTAAGTAACAGTATGATCTATGTAACAGTATGATCTAAATAACAGTATGATCTAAATAACAGTATGATCTACATAACAGTATGATCTAAATAACAGTATGATCTAAATAACAGTATGATCTATGTAACAGTATGATCTACATAACAGTATGATCTATATAACAGTATGATCTATGTAACAGTATGATCTAAGTAACAGTATGATCTAAGTAACAGTATGATCTAAATAACAGTATGATCTAAGTAACAGTATGATCTAAGTAACAGTATGATCTAAATAACAGTATGATCTCTCTCTCCTGATGTCATCTTACATAGCTTCTATGATCACAGACAGTATGTGACAGTATGATCTCTCCTGATGTCATCTTACATAGCTTCTATGATCACAGACAGTATGTGACAGTATGATCTCTCTCCTGTCAGGTTGGAAGCATTTCCATAAAAAGTCAGGTGTTTGGTGAGGCTGTCAGGATAAATGGGGCAAACTTCGTTGCTGCCAGGTTTGATGGAGTTTTGGGAATGTCTTACCCGACCGATGTGGGGGTCAGCCCTGTCTTTGACAACCTTATGAAAGAGAAACTGTTAGAGAAGAACGTTTTCTCCTTCTACCTCAACCACAAGTGAGTGGCGTAAGGGTGATTCTTTTTGTTTGGTTTTTGTAGATCCATAAAGTTCAATTCAGGGTCAGAAAACCTTTTCCCAAAAGGCTGACCCCACTGACCTGCATGTTTGCATGGTGGTTTTAACATTTAAGATACAATTGTAGTATCACATAACACATCATTGTTATAATGGGTATTAAACATGACACTGTCTTCTGATTGGCTGTATTTGTGCTGCCTTTACAGGATCTCAGCAAACCAGCTCGGGGGACAGCTCGTTTTGGGGGGCACTGACCCTGCATATTACACCGGGGGTTTCCATTATGTTAATGTCACCAGAAAGGACCTCTGGAACATTCATATGGACCGGTTAGTACTACTGGCCAGGGACTGGGGTGTCATACTGGTCAGGGACTGGCCAGGGACTGGGGTGTCATATATGGCCAGGGACTGGGGTGTCATATCAGTACTACTGGCCAGGGACTGGGGTGTCATATCATATGGATGGGTTAGTACTACTGGTCAGGGACTATGGATGGGTTGGAGTACTCAGGGACTGGGGTGTCATATCATATGGATGGGTTAGTACTACTGGCCAGGGACTGGGGTGTCATATCATATGGATGGGTTAGTACTACTGGCCAGGGACTGGGGTGTCATATCATATGGATGGGTTAGTACTACTGGTCAGGGACTGGGGTGTCATATCATATGGATGGGTTAGTACTACTGGTCAGGGACTGGGGTGTCATATCATATGGGGTGTCATATCATATGGATGGGGTACTACTGGGTTAGTACTACTGGCCATGGGGACTACTGGCCAGGGGGTGTCATATCATATGGATGGGTTAGTACTACTGGCCAGGGACATATCATATGGATGGTTAGTACTTGGCCAGGGACTGGGGTGTCATACTACTGGCCAGGGACTGGGGTGTCATATCATATGGATGGGTTAGTACTACTGGTCAGGGACTGGGGTGTCATATCATATGGATGGGTTAGTACTACTGGCCAGGGACTGGGGTGTCATATCATATGGATGGGTTAGTGCTACTGGTCAGGGACTGGGGTGTCATATCATATGGATGGGTTAGTACTACTGGCCAGGGACTGGGGTGTCATATCATATGGATGGGTTAGTACTACTGGTCAGGGACTGGGGTGTCATATCATATGGATGGGTTAGTACTACTGGTCAGGGACTGGGGTGTCATATCATATGGATGGGTTAGTGCTACTGGTCAGGGACTGGGGTGTCATATCATATGGATGGGTTAGTACTACTGGCCAGGGGCTGCTCTCTTCTCAAGAGACTTCCAAATAAGAGGCTTATTTTAGGTTGGTTCATAGAGACAATATGACTCTTCACCAAATCTAGACACAGGATTTCCAGTATATACTCTATACATCTATATGAACATCAAGTTCTCAATTCACAGCAAAGCTCCACTGCAAATGGCAAAATACAATCTAAAGGAAACCCAATATTCATGTAACAGATCAGTTAAATTGCCTCATAGGGAGCAATTTAAGTTTGTAGTACAGTTTCTGTTACACATCCTGCATAACTCGACCTGGTTGAAAGAAGGACTTTATGCACAGTACACAAAATCCTTAACGTCAAACTACAGCCCTGCTACTTAATTTCTCCGTCCGTGTCTTTAATAGAGTTAGCGTTGGAGATGTCACGCTGTGTAAAGGCGGTTGTGAGGGAACGGTGGACACTGGTACTTCCTTGATTATTGGCCCTGATAGTGAGATCAGAGCACTGCGGAAGGCTGTTGGAGCTGTGCCCTGGGGCGGTGGAAAGGTAATGCTAACTAAAATCAAGAGCTTTTCAATTAAGACAAACATGAAGGTTCATAAAAGAAACATATAAATACATTTCGGAATATCTTCAATTAGAATTAGAATCAGGTTTATATCCCAAGTCTGTTTACACACACAATGATTTTTTCTGACCAATAGCTGCAGCATTTAGGACACACATTTTTATACGTACTCAAAACAGTGAAAACAGAGCAAAACACACAACACGAACAGTCAAGAGACCCTGTCTAGTAGACATATGTACTGGGTAAATATAGAAGATGTAGTATCTATGTAGTATGTATCTAAATTGTGCAAAGCAGCAGTGTCAAGACGTTTGAGCAGATTGCCGAAAAAAGAAAGACCAGTGACCAGGTTAAAGTGACAAATTATGTTGTTCTTCAAGGGATGGGAAGTCAAGCGAAAGAGGTGATTACATGATGTGGAATCTCACAATTCCTTCTAACTCCTCAATCACTATTCTGCGATTAAATGCCACTAAATTGGTCCTGTAGTATCTCTGACATACCTATATTCCTAATTGGTCCTGGAGTATCTCTTACATACCTATATTCCTAATTGGTCCTGGAGTATCTCTTACATACCTATATTCCTAATTGGTCCTGGAGTATCTCTTACATACCTATATTCCTAATTGGTCCTGGAGTATCTCTTACATACCTATATTCCTAATTGGTCCTGGAGTATCTCTTACATACCTGTATTCCTAATTGGCCCTGGAGTATCTCTTACATACCTATATTCCTAATTGGTCCTGGAGTATCTCTTACATACCTATATTCCTAATTGGTCCTGGAGTATCTCTTACATACCTATATTCCTAATTGGTTCTGGAGTATGTCTGACATACCTATATTCCTAATTGGTCCTGGAATATCTCTTACATACCTGTATTCCTAATTGGTCCTGGAGTATCTCTTACATACCTATATTCCTAATTGGTTCTGGAGTATCTCTTACATACCTATATTCCTAATTGGTCCTGGAGTATGTCTTACATACCTATATTCCTAATTGGTCCTGGAGTATATCTTACATACATATTATAAGAGCTAACCTGTTGTTGAATGGTGGTAATCATTTACTGTTGTTTGACAGTTTAAGGTTGCATGTGAAAGAGTATCATCTCTTCCCGTGGTCTCCTTCGTCATCCGTGGAAAGGTCTTCCCCTTGACTGGAGAACAGTACATACTCAGGGTATGTAGAAAGGTCATCCCCCAGACTGAAGATCAGTACATACTCAGGGTATGTAAAAAAGTCTTCCCCCAGACTGAAGATCAGTACAAACTCAGGGTATGTAGAAAAGTCTTCTCCCTGACTGGAGATCAGTAGATATTCAGAGTAAATAAAAAGGTCTTCACCCTGACTTGAGAACAGTACATACTCAGGGTATGTGTGTTAATGGACCTGTCGGCAGTTAGAGCAAAACTAACTTAGCAAACTAAATGTACTGCTCACTTTGACCAGTAGAGGGAAGTATAGCATCAGTCAGTTACTATTCAGTCTGTCAAAATGAGATCTGATAATTTGACTGATTATCATAACTGTGTGTGTGTGTGTGTTCAGTGGACTAGTAAGGGCAAGAACGTCTGTCTTCTGGGATTTTTTGCCACAAGCTCCACTGACTGGATTTTGGGAGATGTCTTCATTGCTGCTTACTACACTGTGTTTGACCGGGACAACGATAAAGTGGGATTTGCCAAAGCCATTTAGATGTTTACAGTCACTTGCAAAATAAGGAGGTGATATGAGCGAACTTACTATAAAAAATAGAAATGCTGGGTTACAATATTGTCTGCTCCAAAACAACTTTTAAATTGATACATTTCCCTCAAGAGAAATATAATTTGTTCATCAAGTCAAGAACTTCTCTCCAAAAACAAGATAGGCGTAGAAAGAATTTGCACCTTACCCTTTGCAATGATTACAGCTTGTTTTCTTTTGTGTAATGTTTTATGAATATGGGAGTGGTTGTCAACTTAATGAGGAAGTAATATAATATGTCCGTAGGCCCCGCCCTCTTTGTTTTGTTTATCATTGTCTCTGTGCTATCATTGACCTGGTCATGGCATATGTCTAAAATTGCTGGAAATTATTAAATTTACAACTTGTCTCCTAAGCCTCCTACACCATGACCAAATGTATAGAATTAAATGGAATTTGCCGTAAAGTAAAGAAAATGATGTCTGTTTTGGTCAACTTTAACGAAAACCTTGCCAAAAATATTGCAGTTTTAAGTAAACCATCAACTGAAACAACAAATAAAATGAAAACTAAAACAGTAAAACATACATTAACTGTAATTTCAGCTTCACCTAAGTTTTTTTTGTATGTGTGCACTTTTACAGTTCCAGTTGTTTAAAATTTTGTACATTTACTTATACGTGTGGAAAACAGTAATTCAATTTCTATTTCCCCATTAAGTTTATTACATTTGTCAAATGTAAATGCAGATTAGATTTTTTCTTTTTAAGAATCTTTTTTATCTTCTAAGAATCGTTATTGGTGACCATTATCGGTGGCATGGGCACTTGTTTAATTAATTATCGCTGTTACGGGTAACAATCGTCCTCACCTGTTTCCCTAATCACTGTCCTTATTTAAGTTCCTCCTTTCCCATTGTGTCTTGTCAGTCTTTGTTTGGCGTCAGCCTTTTTTTCTTTACATTTGCTTAGGTCTTGTCTTGTTTCGTGTTTTTCCATTATAGTTACACTTTGTTAAATAATTGTCCTGCGTCTCCGCCCTGCATACAGATAATTTGTCTTCATTAAAAATTTTCTACAGTATTTTTTGTGCTAAATGTAATCAAGAATGCTAAAAATTACTATAGATAGCACTGCTCTAAAATTATTATATGTTTGTGCTATAAATTTAGAGTATACATTTATAATGACAAAAGTTGTAGAATAAACAAGTACGCTTTTAAAATAAGGCAAATATATAAGCACTTTTATTTTTTAATTTGAACATTGCCGTTATTAGGTGAGTTGATAAAATAAAGACTTAATGACCCAGTCGTTTTGCCTTCATGTCTTCTGTCCTGTAAATACAGCTGATCGGTTTTAGATGAGATGTTGCTTGTCTCTTATGTCTCTACTCAAAAAGCCTTAGATGATTTTCCTACTTGGTACAATTAACATTCATGTTCTTCTATTTCATCAGACGTTTCCGTCTACTTAATATTCATATTTGAAGAATGAATTTTACTTGAATCAATAGAATCTGCCTCCCACGCAACTATGTTAATACATTTTGATAAAACACTGCAGATAACAATAGAATATTGATTCAAGTCCTTACTATAAAATAGATGGAGAAGATGACTACTTGGTTTGTTATGGGTTAAGTTGCAGTCACGAAGATGGAACATTTATGATTATTGTGTATGGATTATTTGATTAAAGTACAACAGTGTGCTTGTATGCGTCAGTATATTGCTGTTTATAGCCTTGCATTCTGGTAACCATGGCCTTATCATAAACAAACAAACTAACAAACTAACAGTCAATCACTTGTTGTCAGCGTCTGAACTACCAGGTGTTCATTCAGGTGACCTTATTAGCAAATGTGTGTGAGACATTTTAATATATCTATATATATTTTAATACAATCGGATATGTATTATTTTTTGTCAATTTTTACAACCAGTATTTACAAAACAATCCCTGAAACAAATTACAAAAACTAAATTAAGTGCTATTTATCTGTTTGTTGTTTATGACAACTGACTGAATGTTCCATAGAACTTTATCAACAAATAAATTGAGTAACTAATTAACAGGCAAGGTTGCCGTAAGCAACAAGGAAGTGTTGCTCCTAAACGTGTCAGGGTAAATTCTCTAGAGAGATAATAACATAACTATATTGAGTCGGAAAAAGGACGATACCATGTTTTTCCAGACTTGAAGACAAATGTGTTTCCAGTAAATTTATGAGTCTTGATTCATGCGATGCTTCTGACAGGTGGGGACACATCCATTCTGTCACACACACAGAAAACAAATATGTCCAGCTGAACACGTCAAACTGAACACGTCAAGCTGAACAGAAACCAGGCACCTCTCTGTAATCATCACAGGTCGTCTGTCTGCATTTCTTCTTCATCTTCAGAATCCTCAAACCGTGCTCTGCGTTTATTGTCCATGCCGCCAGGCATCGCTTTCGGCGTCTGGGGTGACACGTTTTTAGATTCTTCCTCTTTGGACTGGTCCTCTTCCTTATCGTCATCGTCGTCATCAACCTCGCTGTCATCATCGCTGTCGTCATCACCTTCTGGCTCCTCGTTGTCCGGTATGATGACAACTTCCTCCTTGGCGTTGGGGTCAATGTCCTCCTTGAACCAAACAGACTTGTACCCCTCTTCCACTCGTCTCTCCTTGGTCAGGATGGGCTTAACCTCCTTCTCGCTGTCAGCCTTGTCAGACTCTGACTGGCTGCTGGTGTCAGACTTGAGGGTGGTGTACAGTGCCGCGGAGGCCTGAATCATTTCCGATCTGGAAGTCACCTGATTCCCAGTGCCGGGTTTCATCCCGTCCATCTCATCGGGGCTTTTGGAGTTTACGCTGCCGTTGTCGCCGTCGCTCTGGAAACCTTCGTTAGTGTACTGCACCCCGTCCTTCAGCTCTCCTGGACCTTTCCCCAGCTGTAGACAACCAATGCTCCGGTCAAACATAATAAAGAGAGGCTCTCACTGCAGTAACACTCTTATTTTACCGTAAAGCATTAGCTGGAGATTATTATCAATGCAAATCCTGGCAGCGACGTAGAATGTAAACTCACAGAGCTACGGAAGATGCTGGCCTCTGACAGCTTCCTCCAAGCTGTCTTGCTTTTCCGGATCCGAAAGAAAAGCAGGCCAATGATGACCATAGCGATGATGAGTAACACAGCTAGGCTAACACCCAGGGAAGCCATATCTCCAGGGCCGTACCCACCTTGGGCTAAAAGAATCATGTCTGCTGGGGGTCAGAGAACCAACACAACATGTTTACAACATCTCCCTTACGGACAGACACATGAAACTAGAATGACCCCCAGCAATGTCAGAAAAAAGATATACCACAGTAAGACCTTGTACATTGTGTATCATTTGAATTTCAGCAAGCTTAGTGAAGCGCATGTTTGCAAACCATGGATTTCAATATAGGGAGTTGTTGAAAGGCCAAGCAGGGCTGTATGTGAACCGGTATAAGAAGCACAGGCAGCAGGCAGCTAAAAGAGATATAATCAGTAAGGAACTGGTGGTCGTGTCCAGGGAGAGAGAAGTGGAGGTGGTAGACAAATCAAAAGGGGCTTATTATCTGTTAGGGTAAGTCTACAGAGCAGTTTAGTACAGGGTAAAAGGGTGTAAGGGAGTAAGGGATCTTGAAAAGGGAAGGCTATCACCATTTTGCAATATCATGCCATATCCTGTGTAATTGGTTGAAGTCAATTTCCTCCTTGTGTGGGAGGTGCTTCAGGATTAAAATTAAATCGCTTCAGATTATCTCAACAAATTGACAACGAGAATTTCAATGTTAGGCAAGGCTGTATTTGCTGCAAATTGTGAATTTCTTTTGACAAGAGCAAGGCTTGTAAGGACAAAATAATACATTTTAAAGATTGTCAACAACTATATTTCCTATTTAAACTCATATCATATACTCATTCATGGTAAACACGGGCATTTCTATGTGTCTCCAGACTTTAAAACTGTAGTGTTTTGGGTTTAATCCCGTTGTCCCACACACAGTTGGCACAGTTTGGCAAGTGTATAAACTGGTGTTACCATCAGAGTTTGCAAATATGGTGATAAACCAAAGCAAAGCAAAGCATGATGCGAGATCAATTGGTAGAAAGCAGGCCTTATCAGAAAGGGGGGGTACCTGTTGTGGAGGTGGTAGGGATGGCAGTTGCCACATCAGTGGTCGCCATTTTAGTAGTGGCCGTATCAGTACTGGCCATTTCAGTGGTGGCCCTTTCAGCGGTTGTCATTTCAGTGGTTGTCATTTCAGTGGTTGTCATTTCAGTGGTGGCCATTTCAGTGGTGGCCATTTCAGTGGTGTTCATTTCAGTGGTTGGGGCCACAGTTGTAATCCCTGAGAGGAGAGCAGTGTCAGCTATTCAACATGGACCCCTCACTTTCCGCGGCCCCCGCCAATGTTAGCAGTAGCATAGCACAAAGGAAGACGTGGGGCACAGTAGCATGCGATTCTATGCAGAGTATTGAGGGCAGAAGGGAAACCCACAACCACCAGTGTGTTCATATTCATTTGGTCTTACTGTACCTGGCATGACCTCTACATTGAGCGTTGTTACGCATGATTCTCCGCTGGCTGAGTCGACAGCACGCAACTGGAAAAGCGGGTGAAATGTTTAGCATTTAACCGTCAAGCCTAACACATTAACATCTTACTATTTAATTTACCTTCACGGTTAACAGGGGGCACTTACCTGCAAGGAAACAGGACCTGGTTCAAGGCTTCGAGACATTAGGATGAAGCCTTGTGAGGTGATAGAGAAGCCTTTTCCTTCCTGAGCCTCATAATTAATAAACGGGTTGATTCCCTGTGTGGAGAGTATTGATGAGCCGTGATGTCTCTACATGGTGTAATCATGCGGTTTGGTTTTTCTATTAGTACATAATCACTAAAAGATTAAAAATGATTTTTGAGAACGATGAACTTCCTTTTAAACAACTTCCTTTTAAACACAGATTTTTTGATGGAATTGTATTATGTTTTTCCATACTGTATGTGCATAATTCTTTACTTGACAAATCGCTGTCGTAACGAAATCTTCGGTTAAATTCCTAGTTTGATTGCAAATGTCTTTGATGACATGGGGGGATTCAGGTAATGAACACGTACAGTATTGTGACCCTTTCACTTTTACCACATTCTGATACAATACTGCCTTATCAAATGGATGACATTACAAATGAAGAATAAGGCTGTAACGTAACCACAACTGGGGGGAAATGAAGGGGTCTGGATGCATGACAAAGCTTTTTTTGGGGAGCAGTTTTGTCTCCGCAGTACCACTTTTACAATCAGTGGTCAAACATCCCGTATAAATTATTAATATCAATATAATTTGCATCATATTTACATTCCCTCCAGAAAAATATTGAAACCGCACATGAAGCCCTTGCCAAGATTCATGTTGAAAATTACTTGTGTACGTTTTAAATCACCGTGGCAACACACGCATCAAATAAAGCTTACGTCAGCGAAGTCTGCATCCGTGGCCTGGACTCTGAGCGGTCTGCTGGATGATTCCCCATCCAGAACCATGCTGTCTATACCCGCGTCTGCTGAGACGAAGCCCTCGTAGTTCGTCTTCTCGAACAGCGGCAGGTTCTTACTCTTGCTCACAACGTCAATCTGGACCGTCGTCATTGCAAACTGGTCTCCGTTGGTCGTTTCTCTAGCCTTATCATCAAAACAACGTGGGTTCACGATTTTATATAATTGCGTTTATAATTAATAAACATCAAACACCCAGTTCAAAAAAAAATCACGAAGACATTACCAGAGGCTTTGGAATAAAGGCCTATCATTTGTAATATGTTTATAAGGAACTTTTTACTACCAAAACTGTCAAGGGCGGTGGACGAGTTGTGTCCATCACTTTCGACATCGTGATATTCCCAGTGTTGCCATTGATCTGAAATATGCCAGCGTCATTCCCTAGAGAAGAGAAACGTGAGAGCATTGTAAACCGATGAAGTAAGGTGAAAAGCAATGGTCGTTTTTTCCTGAATAGTATGTGTGTTTTAAGCCAGATGAGACAAATGCTTTGAGCGTGATCGCAAAGGGATTTTGACGTTAACATTTCTGAGAGACAACACTAAAAACATGGGCGTCTAAAGTGTGAAAATAATTCTGCCATCTTACCGGCTACTATTGTGTACGTTATGGGCGCATTGAGGCTTGTGTCACCATCAATGGCAAATAGCGGACCGGGCTTTAATTGCAATGGACCAACCTGGTGCATAAAAGAGACATGTCAAATGCTATGCTAAGCAACGTAAAAACGGCGAGTCGTACGTAAAATCTGGAGCGTCATAGCGCTTATTGATGTAAGGATATAATGTTGTCGTGTGGTAGAGAGGGTTGACTCACCTCTTGCTCTGTGAGGTTGACACTGACTGTGTACCCCGAGTTGAGGCAGATTGTTGACATGCCTTGTACTATTTGGTTGCAGGGTTGAAACCATGGTGGACGATTGTTCACGTCCAATATGTTGACTTGAATCGTGGCTGTAGCAGTGAACGAGGGCGGCGTGGATGTGCGTGTGTCCTGATAAACAACACACGACAAGACTCAAATAAGGTGTGGATGTGTCCTGATAAACAACACACGACAAGACTCAAATAAGGTGTGGATGTGTCCTGATAAACAACACACGACAAGACTCAAATAAGGTGTGGATGTGTCCTGATAAACAACACACGACAAGACTCAATTAAGGTGTGGATGTGTCCTGATAAACAACACACGACAAGACTCAAATAAGGTGTGGATGTGTCCTGATAAACAACACACGACAAGACTCAATTAAGGTGTGGATGTGTCCTGATAAACAACACACGACAAGACTCAATTAAGGTGTGGATGTGTCCTGATAAACAACACACGATAAGACTCAATTAAGGTGTGGATGTGTCCTGATAAACAACACACGACAAGACTCAATTAAGGTGTGGATGTGTCCTGATAAACAACACACGACAAGACTCAATTAAGGTGTGGATGTGTCCTGATAAAGAACACACGACAAGACTCAATTAAGGTGTGGATGTGTCCTGATAAACAACACACGACAAGACTCAATTAAGGTGTGGATGTGTCCTGATAAACAACACACGACAAGACTCCATTAAGATCAAAAGCTTAGACACGGTCAGACGAGGTAAAATAATAATATATTTCGCAGCCCCAAATAGTTTTAGTTAGTAGAGGGAAATACAAACCAAACCTCACCTGAGCGTATAATTTCAGTGTCATCGTTTTCACTGTTTCATAGTAAAGTACTTGTTGCACTAGTATAATTGGACTGTCACCTTGCAGTTTAAAACCTGTCTGTGAGAATGAAAATCAATACATTGTTTTTTAGGCATTCAAAAATAGCATCTTCTTTAAGTTTTGTATCTCATTTAACAACATGGGAATGAAGACTTACTGTATCAGGCTCTAGGCGATAAAAGAGTGGAGATTCGTCTTTATCCGTTGCAACAAATTCGCCCACACTCTTGTCTATGGGTGATAACTGGTCAAAAAAAGAAAAATCCATTACGTCAAATCAAGTCTAATGAATTGTAATTAGTCACATGGCAGACTAACAGTGAAATGCTAACTTGCAACAACACCACAGGGATACAATTATTCTTATTTTAGAATAGTATATTGGTCACAGCCCAAAGAGCAGTTTTTTAGGGTAAAATCATAATATAGACTGCATGGTCAGGACTTTAGAAACGGTATGGGAAACCATTTATCCGGACATCTTTATAACTGATGACATGATTTATATATGCACACTCACCTCATCAACATTCAGAATGTACTCGCTTTGGGCAAATACTGGTGGGTTGTCATTCACATTCTCAACCATTATAAGTATTGTTAGAGAAAGCTGAAAGGAACAAGATACATAACGTAAGTAATATTTGCTTCAAATTAGAGGTAGTGAGATTTTTTGCTAACTCATCATAATTCACATTGGCATACAAGAAAGAGATTATCTCTAGAGACACTTTTCTTTAAAAGGTTAAATTAAATGCTAAAGTCAAAGACATATTTTCATTTGAATGATGAAACAGTTTGATTTTTAATTGCCCATACTGCAATAACCACTTCATACCACTATCAAGTAAGTTATGGGTGTGAATGTGATATCAAATTAACTTACAACTTGGTCACCTTTTTTGCATTCAATAGTAAGAGAGAAATCTCTGGTTTCCTGTGAAAAAAATGAAAATAATCAATCAACATCTGTCGTTACATTTGGTTGCTTTGTTGGCTAAGTTTCTACAATAATGATGGTTCACGAGGCTCTACGTAACAACTAGTACTTCAGGTTCTTAACAATACTGACAAGATGTATCATGTATCTACAATAATGATTGGTCACGAGGCTCTACGTAACAACTAGTACTTCAGGTTCTTAACAATACTGACAAGATGTATCATGTATCTACAATAATGATTGGTCACGAGGCTCTACGTAACAACTAGTACTTCTCGTTCTTAACAATACTGACAAGATGTATCATGTATCTACAATAATGATTGGTCACGAGGCTCTACGTAACAACTAGTACTTCTCGTTCTTAACAATACTGACAAGATGTATCATGTATCTACAATAATGATTGGTCACGAGGCTCTACGTAACAACTAGTACTTCTCGTTCTTAACAATACTGACAGATGTATCATGTATCTACAATAATGATGGTTTACGAGGCTCTACGTAACAACTAGTACTTCTCGTTCTTAACAATACTGACAGATGTATCATGTATCTACAATAATGATTGGTCACGAGGCTCTACGTAACAACTAGTACTTCTCGTTCTTAACAATACTGACAGATGTATCATGTATCTACAATAATGATGGTTTACGAGGCTCTACGTAACAACTAGTACTTCTCGTTCTTAACAATACTGACAAGATGTATCATGTATCTACAATAATGATTGGTCACGAGGCTCTACGTAACAACTAGTACTTCTAGTTCTTAACAATACTGACAAGATGTATCTACAATAATGATTGGTCACGAGGTTCTACGTAACAACTAGTACTTAGCAATACTGACAGATGGATCATGTGTGTCATCATTCCACTTTTTTTGTAAAAAAAATGCTGAAATAATATATGGCCCCTTTAAACGATAATCAATCATTTAAAAAATGGAAGTGACAACATACCTCATAGTCTAAAACTATGGCCGCTGTAAGATTGTTGCCGTTCAGATGAAAGGCGTTTCCAGGATTTCTGGTTAAATTCAGAGTCACTGCTTCCTGTGTGGTGATTGTGGTCACAGTTTCTCCAACAGAATTGTTTTCTTCAATAGTTATTGCAGGTTGACTAATGGAGCATACTTGCAATAGAATATAAAACATGTTTTTTTAAAATAACGACAGAACAGTAGACCTGTACAAATGACATAGAAATGTAATGTTGCCCCATGTTAATCACCAAATTATTTAAGAAAATTATATTTTTAACCTCATGGGTAGTGAGTATTTGTGAACTTGCTAACTAAATAAATAAAATACACTTATTACAATCAGAATTATATTACTAGTAGAGTTTAAAAGTTCATATCCCAGTTTTGATTAAATAAATATACAGATCGTCAATTAATAAAAAAAGAAATGGGATAAACTATCGTAAATATATTTTAAAACATGGCCGACATGGAAGCGCTGGCCCTGTTGATGTAAAATAAGATCAATATTGAAAAACTTACTCTGCGCTTCAGTAGATCTCTGGAGCAGAAGCACCAGTAGAAAGCTCACAGTGGTCCTTAAAGAGAAGTATGTATATTCCTTCTCCATTGTCCTGTTTAATTGATCCATCAACACTAATGAAATCCGTTTGTAATACTATGGTCTGTGTACCTCCAGATACCTAAACAGTGGCTGTAGGAGAGGTTCTACCTTTGTGGCTCTATAGCTTATCTGCTGATTTATGGTCAGAGCAACATGTTGGTGGTGGACTTTTCCCCCTCATAAAACGCACACGCACAGAGACATTTGCTATGGAGATGTCAGACAGTCATGAGCTATATGAGCTACATTACTCACGTTCTTTTTCAAATAAGTACATCAAACCAGATCTCTCTACCACTGTTGAGGACAGGATCAGAGTAAAGTCTCTCTATTATATCATCCAAGACCCAACATGTTCAGAATAAATTAACAATGTGAGGCGTGTGTCTTACTTAACTTCAAATACCTGATTGGATTTGTTCTATAGGCCTCTTATAGCTCACATGGTAGAGCATGGTGTTCTATATGTCTCTTAGAGCTCAGAGGGTAGAGCATGGTGTTCTATATGTCTCTTATAGCTCAGAGGGTAGAGCTTGGTGTTATGTATGTCTCTTATAGCTCAGAGGGTAGTGCATAGTGTTTTAAATGTCTCTTATAGCTCAGAGGGTAGAGCATGGTGTTCTTTATGTCTCTTAGAGCTCAGAGGATAGAGCATGGTGTTCTTTATTTCTCTTATAGCTCAGATGGTAGAGCATGGTGTTCTTTATGTCTCTTATAGCTCAGAGGGTAGAGCATGGTGTTCTATATGTCTCTTATAGCTCAGAGGGTAGAGCATGGTGTTCTATATGTCTCTTTTAGCTCAGAGGGTAGAGCATGTTGTTCTATATGTCTCTTATAGCTCAGAGGGTAGAGCATGGTGTTCTTTATGTCTCTTAGAGTTCAGAGGGTAGAGCATGGTGTTCTATATGTCTCTTATAGCTCAGAGGGTAGAGTGTGGTGTTCTATATGTCTCTTATAGCTCAGAGGGTAGAACATGGTGTTATGTATGTCTCTTATAGCTCAGAGGGTAGAGCTTGGCGTTCTATATGTCTCTTATAGCTCAGAGGGTAGAGCTTGGCGTTATGTGTGTCTCTTAAGGCTCAGAGGATAGAGCTTGGTGTCCGCAATGTCAAGTTTGTGGGTTTGATTAGCATCATTGGCCAGGAACAAAAGGTACCCAACTGTATCCAAACACTACTACTGTAAGTTGGTCTGAATAAGAGTGTCTGCTGAAAGAATAAAGTATAATATGTCCTGAAAATATAATACCGGAATGTTTGAAGTCCTTAAGGATGTGTCCAGAAAGCTAATAACTACTGTCTACACATTTACTACAGCCGTTCAGATGAAATGAGCTGGACAACAATTAGCAAATAACAATATGTCTTGAGGTTTACAGCGTAATGTAATTTTACAGCCCTCAAATCAAGCACACACACAATAAATAAATAAACTGTTGGCCTGTGGAAGTCTGCTTCAGTGCTACATTAAGGATAAGGTTTGGATAAAACAAGGAAATGTTCATGTGAAATGCATGTGCCTGGCTGTATAGTGCCTTGTATATATCCACGTTAGGCCTGGCTGTATAGTGCCTCGTATATCCCTGTTATGCCTGGCTGTATAGTGCCTCGTATATACCTGTTATGCCTGGCTGTATAGTGTCTCGTACATGTCCACGTTAGGCCTGGCTGTATAGTGCCTCATATATACATGTTATGCCTGGCTGTATAGTGCCTCGTACATATCCACGTTATGCCTGGCTGTATAGTGCCTCGTATATACCTGTTATGCCTGGCTGTATAGTGCCTTGTATATATCCCCATTATGCCTGGCTGTATGGTGCCTCATATATATCCTCGTTATGCCTGGCTGTATAGTACCTCATATATCCCTGTTATGCCTGGCTGTATAGTGCTTCATATATACCTGTTATGCCAATTCATAAAGTACTTCAACCTGAAGCTGCTGAGTCCAGTTAATATGCATCTTATTCATTAACTGTGTTTATCTGTGTGCCAACTACATGTCAGGATTTCTCTGGGTTGTTCCAAAAACATGTTTGATTGCACACATGTTCATATTTATTAATGTTTTTTATTACTACTTGATTGCTTTGTTTTTGATTTGATGAATACCAACAGTCGCCTAATATACATAATTCCACGGTAACAGTTTCCCAACTTAAATCTTTATACTGTTTGACCCTGCATTTTATTATTTTGTTATTTCCTCCAGAAGAACCTCTCTCGATTCTACCGTGGTGTTTTAAACCAGCCCATGTATTGTATTTGCACTTAACCTAAGAGCGGTTATTTCCTGAACACTCATTGTGGTCCTTCAGGGATTTGTTGACAATAATCTCTTGGCTTGTATACACATTTTTTCCTGTGGTGTTTTCACTTAACCCATGGGCCAAAATCGCATGCAACATGTCTACTAGTTAAATACTCTTTATTCACAATAGTAAAATGAACCCTCTCGTTGGTAAATGACTCGAAAAAGCATAAAGACACTTCAAACCAACCAGAAGCATCTTATTTCAACATTACTATCAGACCATTGAAAAAACAAATTTGAAGGTCAGATATTTTATGTAATGACATTCATAAATGAGTGAAAACACAAAATAAATAAAATAACTGTCATTAAAAGAATCTTACTTGTAAAGTTTGTAAATACTTTACTGTTTATAAAGAATGAAGGCAGTTTTGGCATAATCCACATTACAACAGATTAGCATAATAAATAGCCATAAAGCGTGGAACAACCTGGGTCCTTCAAGTAACACACGTTCAGTTATTAATCAAACTCATGAAACAGAATGTAAAATGTCCAATTAAATCCGTCCGGTATGTGCTTCGGTTTTGACTCAAGTGTGGCACATGTACTGTTTCATAAGCAGGTTGACCTTGTCACCTTCGAACCCACTGTGGAACAAGCAGACAGAGAAACATTGTGAATTAACTTGTGTGACCTTTACGGCGAGCACCTGGTACCACAATGATAATATTTGTTGTTTTCAGTTCTTAGTGTACAGAGACACACACACACACACAATATGGTCAACATTAATTTCTTCTGTTTGTTTATTAGGTTGACACTTGTATTACCTTTTGGAAACAGTCTGCATGCGTCGGAGGAGGGTGCAGATTGAGGTGTGCTTGGCTTTAGACCTCAAGGACTCAGCGTACCTGTTGGAGAACTCAATGTCCCCCAGCTGCCTCGTCTGGGGGGATGACCTCCGCGAGTGACTGTAACAACAGGCAGCACAATCATGTGACTGTAACAACAGGCAGCACAATCATGTGACTGTAACAACAGGCAGCACAATCATGTGACTGTAACAACAGGCAGCACAATCATGTGACTGTAACAACAGGCAGCACAATCATGTGACTGTAACAACAGGCAGCACAATCATGTGACTGTAACAACAGGCAGCACAATCATGTGACTGTAACAACAGGCAGCACAATCATGTGACTGTAACAACAGGCAGCACAATCATGTGACTGTAACAACAGGCAGCACAATCATGTGACTGTAACAACAGGCAGCACAATCATGTCACTGTAACAACAGACAGCACAATTATGTGACTGTAACAACAGGCAGCACAATCAAGTGACTGTAACAACAGGCAGCACAATCATGTCACTGTAACAACAGACAGCACAATCATGTCACTGTAACAACAGGCAGCACAATCATGTGACTGTAACAACAGGCAGCACAATCATGTGACTAACAACAGGCAGCACAATCATGTGACTGTAACAACAGGCAGCACAATCATGTGACTGTAACAACAGGCAGCACAATCATGTGACTGTAACAACAGACAGCACAATCATGTGACTGTAACAACAGGCAGCACAATCATGTGACTGTAACAACAGGCAGCACAATCATGTGACTGTAACAACAGGCAGCACAATCAAATGGAGCCAGGGTGATTATGAATTGTTATCTGGCCTAAAATGTGCTCATTACAATACGTATCAGTGGAGAGAGAGAGACATATAGAGAGAGAATGAGAGATGGAGAGATGGAGAGTGGGAGATGGAGAGGAAGAGAGACTTTGTGTATCCTACCGCAGTCTGGCCTCAACCAGGGCGTTCACATAGTTCCTGGCAAACAAAGACTGAGTGTTTGAACGGCTGATTTCATTCCGGATGACTCCCTCCAGATCTGCCTGGTTACTGTGGAGATAGGAGACGTTCCAAAGAACACACATGATTATTGGTTAAACCTGTTTGCGTTATATTATAATGACGTTATTATGGTATTATTATATTATTTCCCAGTGCAGGTGACTGAAGAGAGTCCAGTAGCCTGGGTACCTTACCTGTCCCACTGAGGAGGACAGGATGCCGCGTGATGGAACAGAATGGTTGTTAGCAGGAGTGTCTGTCCCAAGCTGACCAGAAAAGCCATGATGTTGTCCTGTAAAAATACAGTTCTTCATCAATGTTGTGAAACCAGCAAGTCAGCCACCAATGTCCTACCATTCAAATAATCTGACTCCTAAAACTCTCGCGTGTTCGATTATTCTGTAAATCTTTCCTCAAACCGGAGAATCACAAAATATAACAAGGGACACGGCATTCAGATGTCATTCCCTTGGTCTCCTAACAGCCAGCGTGTCCAGTCGAGCTGGTCTTAACCAATCAGAGTGGCCAGTACTCACCCTGGTCTGGATCGGTGTGTACAGCGGATGAATGGGTGTCACCTCAGTGGGAACGATCCTCGGGTCTGGTAGCCTTATGTATCCCTCAATGCTATTGACGCCATCATAGAACTGACGTGCGCTGATGTCAATGACCCCCGTACACAATCGGGTTGACCCCCATTCACCTGACACGTCATTTTACTGTCACACTATTTACCCATGTCGTTAAACCTCTGTGTTATTCCTGTTCTAATCAGGTCACGACGGACATAATGAGTACCCGTTTGAGCAGAGATCAATCTCAGACAGGGCGATCACTTCCTTAATTGGTTTGAACTGTAGCAAATTGCTTCTGTTTGGCATTTCATATATGTGTTTTCAAATTAGGATATTAGAGACAAATCGATATCTAGCGGACGTGATGCTCAAATGCTTTTATTTGCAGACATGCTCTGAAAGGTCTTCCAAATGCTTTTCCATAATCTTTATTATAGAGTTCATTTTACTTGAAGATACTATTTAGAAAGTTTTGGTTTTACAGTTACTTGAAATGCTTGTGATGCTACGATGGGGCTGGATAAACGATGATATCTGAGAAACATTAGAATCATGAACATGTGTTACCAATTGTATTGCATATTTGCCATTACCGTATTCTATACTCCACTAGACAAACCACAGCTCGGAAGTTGGTGTTATTGAAATGTTGGTGTTTAAATCCAGCAAATAAACAATTACTCTTGTGTATTTTCTGCCCAATGTTTTAAATGTTTGGACTCCATTAACCCTGATTCCGAGTTTATTAGTGAATCACTGTTGGTCTGTCTTGCATACAAGCTTTTAAATAGTTTAGTCAACCAAACCCCTCTAGATACGTTCATTGATAAAGAATATTTAAGACGATATTGTCTGCCTGATTTAACCATGTATGGTATTGGACACAAAAACAGTCTGGACTATTTATGGAAATAAATAGATTACAAAAAGTCAAAAGCATATGTTTCAATCTGTTTGAAATGTGAGTTTGCAATGTATCTGGAATTCTCCTTCAGTTCAAAATCTGTTCATACTGAATTTGCCTTGAAACTCAATTCTGAATCAATAAGCCAGTTCCACTGTGTTTATTTCTATTATCATAACGAGGTAGAACAGAAAACCTTTAGGCTGCATGGAAGGTACGAGTTGAATACTTCTGTGCTATCGCTTCTTGTGTCAGGCAATAATATACTATTGGGAACAAAAACTACAGTAGATGGCAGCATAGAACCATCACAGCAAGAGTCATCAATACAAGCCAAATGAAGGGTAATAACCGTATTGCTTCAGTAGTCATCAATACAAGCCAAATGAAGGGTAATAACCGTACTGCTTCAGTAGTCATCAATACAAGACAAATGAAGGGTAATAACCGTATTGCTTCAGTAGTCATCAATACAAGCCAAATGAAGGGTAATAACCGTATTGCTTCAGTAGTCATCAATACAAGCCAAATGAAGGGTAATAACCGTACTGCTTCAGTAGTCATCAATACAAGACAAATGAAGGGTAATAACCGTATTGCTTCAGTAGTCATCAATACAAGCCAAATGAAGGGTAATAACCGTACTGCTTCAGTAGTCATCAATACAAGCCAAATGAAGGGTAATAACCGTATTGCTTCAGTAGTCATCAATACAAGCCAAATGAAGGGTAATAACCGTATTGCTTCAGTAGTCATCAATACAAGCCAAATGAAGGGTAATAACCGTATTGCTTCAGTAGTCATCAATACAAGCCAAATGAAGGGTAATAACCGTATGGCTTCAGTAGTCATCAATACAAGCCAAATGAAGGGTAACAACCGTATTGCTTCAGTAGTCATCAATACAAGCCAAATGAAGGGTAATAACCGTACTGCTTCAGTAGTCATCAATACAAGCCAAATGAAGGGTAATAACCGTATTGCTTCAGTAGTCATCAATACAAGCCAAATGAAGGGTAATAACCGTATTGCTTCAGTAGTCATCAATACAAGCCAAATGAAGGGTAATAACCGTATTGCTTCAGTAGTCATCAATACAAGCCAAATGAAGGGTAATAACCGTATTGCTTCAGTAGTCAATACAAGCCAAATGAAGGGTAATAACCGTATTGCTTCAGTAGTCATCAATACAAGCCAAATGAAGGGTAATAACCGTATTGCTTCAGTAGTCATCAATACAAGCCAAATGAAGGGTAATAACCGTATTGCTTCAGTAGTCATCAATACAAGCCAAATGAAGGGTAATAACCGTATTGCTTCAGTAGTCATCAATACAAGCCAAATGAAGGGTAATAACCGTACTGCTTCAGTAGTCATCAATACAAGCCAAATGAAGGGTAATAACCGTATTGCTTCAGTAGTCATCAATACAAGCCAAATGAAGGGTAATAACCGTATTGCTTCAGTAGTCATCAATACAAGCCAAATGAAGGGTAATAACCGTATTGCTTCAGTAGTCATCAATACAAGCCAAATGAAGGGTAATAACCGTATTGCTTCAGTAGTCATCAATACAAGCCAAATGAAGGGTAATAACCGTATTGCTTCAGTAGTCATCAATACAAGCCAAATGAAGGGTAATAACCGTACTGCTTCAGTAGTCATCAATACAAGCCAAATGAAGGGTAATAACCGTATTGCTTCAGTAGTCATCAATACAAGCCAAATGAAGGGTAATAACCGTATTGCTTCAGTAGTCATCAATACAAGCCAAATGAAGGGTAATAACTTCAGTAGTCATCAATAGGGTAATAACTATTGCTTCAGTAGTCATCAATACAAGCCAAATGAAGGGTAATAACCGTATTGCTTCAGTAGTCATCAATACAAGCCAAATGAAGGGTAATAACCGTATTGCTTCAGTAGTCATCAATACAAGCCAAATGAAGGGTAATAACCGTACTGCTTCAGTAGTCATCAATACAAGCCAAATGAAGGGTAATAACCGTATTGCTTCAGTAGTCATCAATACAAGCCAAATGAAGGGTAATAACCGTATTGCTTCAGTAGTCATCAATACAAGCCAAATGAAGGGTAATAACCGTACTGCTTCAGTAGTCATCAATACAAGCCAAATGAAGGGTAATAACCGTATTGCTTCAGTAGTCATCAATACAAGCCAAATGAAGGGTAATAACCGTATTGCTTCAGTAGTCATCAATACAAGCCAAATGAAGGGTAATAACCGTATTGCTTCAGTAGTCATCAATACAAGCCAAATGAAGGGTAATAACCGTATTGCTTCAGTAGTCATCAATACAAGCCAAATGAAGGGTAATAACCGTATTGCTTCAGTAGTCATCAATACAAGCCAAATGAAGGGTAATAACCGTACTGCTTCAGTAGTCATCAATACAAGCCAAATGAAGGGTAATAACCGTATTGCTTCAGTAGTCATCAATACAAGCCAAATGAAGGGTAATAACCGTACTGCTTCAGTAGTCATCAATACAAGCCAAATGAAGGGTAATAACCGTATTGCTTCAGTAGTCATCAATACAAGCCAAATGAAGGGTAATAACCGTACTGCTTCAGTAGTCATCAATACAAGCCAAATGAAGGGTAATAACCGTATTGCTTCAGTAGTCATCAATACAAGCCAAATGAAGGGTAATAACCGTATTGCTTCAGTAGTCATCAATACAAGCCAAATGAAGGGTAATAACCGTATTGCTTCAGTAGTCATCAATACAAGCCAAATGAAGGGTAATAACCGTATTGCTTCAGTAGTCATCAATACAAGCCAAATGAAGGGTAATAACCGTATTGCTTCAGTAGTCATCAATACAAGCCAAATGAAGGGTAATAACCGTATTGCTTCAGTAGTCATCAATACAAGCCAAATGAAGGGTAATAACCGTATTGCTTCAGTAGTCATCAATACAAGCCAAATGAAGGGTAATAACCGTACTGCTTCAGTAGTCATCAATACAAGCCAAATGAAGGGTAATAACCGTATTGCTTCAGTAGTCATCAATACAAGCCAAATGAAGGGTAATAACCGTACTGCTTCAGTAGTCATCAATACAAGCCAAATGAAGGGTAATAACCGTATTGCTTCAGTAGTCATCAATACAAGCCAAATGAAGGGTAATAACCGTATTGCTTCAGTAGTCATCAATACAAGCCAAATGAAGGGTAATAACCGTATTGCTTCAGTAGTCATCAATACAAGCCAAATGAAGGGTAATAACCGTATTGCTTCAGTAGTCATCAATACAAGCCAAATGAAGGGTAATAATTGCTTCAGTGCTTCAGTAGTCATCAATACAAGCCAAATGAAGGGTAATAACCGTATTGCTTCAGTAGTCATCAATACAAGCCAAATGAAGGGTAATAACCGTATTGCTTCAGTAGTCATCAATACAAGCCAAATGAAGGGTAATAACCGTATTGCTTCAGTAGTCATCAATACAAGCCAAATGAAGGGTAATAACCGTATTGCTTCAGTAGTCATCAATACAAGTAGTCAAATGAAGGGTAATAACCGTATTGCTTCAGTAGTCATCAATACAAGCCAAATGAAGGGTAATAACCGTATTGCTTCAGTAGTCATCAATACAAGCCAAATGAAGGGTAATAACCGTATTGCTTCAGTAGTCATCAATACAAGCCAAATGAAGGGTAATAACCGTATTGCTTCAGTAGTCATCAATACAAGCCAAATGAAGGGTAATAACCGTATTGCTTCAGTAGTCATCAATACAAGCCAAATGAAGGGTAATAACCGTATTGCTTCAGTAGTCATCAATACAAGCCAAATGAAGGGTAATAACCGTATTGCTTCAGTAGTCATCAATACAAGCCAAATACTGCTTCAGTAGTCATCAATACAAGCCAAATGAAGGGTAATCATTGCTTCAGTAGTCATCAATACAAGCCAAATGAAGGGTAATAACCGTATTGCTTCAGTAGTCATCAATACAAGCCAAATGAAGGTAATAACCGTATTGCTTCAGTAGTCATCAATACAAGCCAAATGAAGGGTAATAACCGTATTGCTTCAGTAGTCATCAATACAAGCCAAATGAAGGGTAATAACCGTATTGCTTCAGTAGTCATCAATACAAGCCAAATGAAGGGTAATAACCGTATTGCTTCAGTAGTCATCAATACAAGCCAAATGAAGGGTAATAACCGTATTGCTTCAGTAGTCATCAATACAAGCCAAATGAAGGGTAATAACCGTATTGCTTCAGTAGTCATCAATACAAGCCAAATGAAGGGTAATAACCGTATTGCTTCAGTAGTCATCAATACAAGCCAAATGAAGGGTCATCAATACAAGCCAAATGAAGGGTAATAACCGTATTGCTTCAGTAGTCATCAATACAAGCCAAATGAAGGGTAATAAGCCAAATGAAGGGTATTGCTTCAGTAGTCATCAATACAAGCCAAATGCCAAATGTATTGCTTCAGTAGTCATCAATACAAGCCAAATGAAGGGTAATAACCGTATTGCTTCAGTAGTCATCAATACAAGCCAAATGAAGGGTAATAACCGTATTGCTTCAGTAGTCATCAATACAAGCCAAATGAAGGGTAATAACCGTATTGCTTCAGTAGTCATCAATACAAGCCAAATGAAGGGTAATAACCGTATTGCTTCAGTAGTCATCAATACAAGCCAAATGAAGGGTAATAACCGTATTGCTTCAGTAGTCATCAATACAAGCCAAATGAAGGGTAATAACCGTATTGCTTCAGTAGTCATCAATACAAGCCAAATGAAGGGTAATAACCGTATTGCTTCAGTAGTCATCAATACAAGCCAAATGAAGGGTAATAACCGTATTGCTTCAGTAGTCATCAATACAAGCCAAATGAAGGGTAATAACCGTATTGCTTCAGTAGTCATCAATACAAGCCAAATGAAGGGTAATAACCGTATTGCTTCAGTAGTCATCAATACAAGCCAAATGAAGGGTAATAACCGTATTGCTTCAGTAGTCATCAATACAAGCCAAATGAAGGGTAATAACCGTATTGCTTCAGTAGTCATCAATACAAGCCAAATGAAGGGTAATAACCGTATTGCTTCAGTAGTCATCAATACAAGCCAAATGAAAGGTAATAACCGTATTACTTCAGTAGTCATACAAGCCAAATGAAGGGTAATAACAAGTAGTCCAAATGCCAAAGGGTAATAACCGTATTGCTTCAGTAGTCATCAATACAAGCCAAATGAAGGGTAATAACCGTATTGCCAAATGCCAAATGAAGGGTAATAACCGTATTGCTTCAGTAGTCATCAATACAAGCCAAATGAAGGGTAATAACCGTATTGCTTCAGTAGTCATCAATACAAGCCAAATGAAGGGTAATAACCGTATTGCTTCAGTAGTCATCAAGAACAGATTAATTTTAAGGAATTTTTATTAAAGTGGCTCTCTGTTCTTTCATACTAATAAATTACATCTGGAAGACTTTATTGCATTAAAGTTGTTCTTACACAAACATTGCTGAAGCAAATGTGATATATGACGACGTATTAAAAACTGGTGATATGCAGAAATTGAAAATAATAACATTTCAAAGAATAGTTTATTAATGTCAATTCTAGGATACATGGTTGCATTTCAACCATACTACACTTATTCCATACTACACTTATTCAATACTACACTTATTCAATACAACACTTACTTTATTATATACTTATTCAATACTATACTTTTTTATACTATATTTATTCTATACTACACTTATTCTATACTACACTTATTCTATACTACACTTATTCCCTACTATACTTATTTCATACTACACTTATTCTATACTACACTTATTCTATACTACACTTATTTCATACTACACTTATTTCATACTATACTTATTCCATACTACACTTATTCCATACTATACTTATTCCATACTACACTTATTCTCTACTATACTTATTCCATACTACACTTATTTCATACTACACTTATTCTATACTACACTTATTCTATACTACACTTATTCCATACTATACTTATTCCATACTACACTTATTCTATACTATACTTATTCCATACTACACTTATTTCATACTACACTTATTCTATACTACACTTATTCCATACTACACTTATTCCATGCTACACTTATTCCATACTACCCTTATTCCATACTACACTTATTCTATACTACTCTCTATTCATATTGTCCATATTGCCATTTTTACACTTGCCATGATTGCTTTTTCATTTTGATTGTACTGTATGTATTGTACATATATTGATTATTATTTAATTTTTTGCTATTGTTATTCCTGCTTTGTTTCTTTATATCTGTGTAGATGCTGTGTGCCGTGTTA
Organism: Dallia pectoralis; assembly: GCA_029465975.1. NCBI lineage: Eukaryota > Metazoa > Chordata > Actinopteri > Esociformes > Umbridae > Dallia > Dallia pectoralis. The sequence continues at coordinate 2,250,832 of CM055745.1, read as the reverse complement.
TAAACCTTAAATTGTTCAGAATAACGCTATGCTATTCAGTGCATTCGAGAAATAAACTACTTTGACTTTGAGCTGCTAATCTGCTAATACCTGTTCTCCTGTCTCTTAAGTGATGGTGGGAGCATCATGCTATGGTGATGATTCTCAACAGCAGGTTTAGAGACTATCCAGGATTGACTAAAGGATGAACTGAGCAAACTACACAAATGTCCTAGAAGACAATCTGATTCAGAGTGAAGGGGATCTCAGATGGGGGTGAGGATTCATCTTTCAGGATGACAACGACCCAGATCACACGACAACGCTGGAGTGGCTTTGGGACTGTGGACGTCCTTGTGCTGCCCAACCAAAACATGGACATTAACCTGATTGAAAATCCATGGGGAGATCTAAAGATCACATCTCATTGACGTTCACCATCCAAAGTGATTAACCGAGAATCTGCAGATGGGAAATACTGCCAAAATCAGGTATAGGATACCAAAGATGACTCAAAGTTTACATTTTTAATCAAAATATATTTGTATTTAATTATATTGGCACGCATTATGGAGAAGTAAGTGTAGGTAGATTCATGAAAAAAGCAAACATTTAATCAATTATAAATTAGGTCTGTAACATTAGAAAATGTGGAGAAAATGAAAGACTCCTAATACTTCTAAAACGCCCACAGTACTTTTTAATTGTATGTCCCATTCACAAGTACTACAGTACCGGTAGTAGTTTTGAAGATGCATTATCAAACTGTTGAATTCAAGCAGTTTAAATTAAGAACACATTTGAATAGTCTCATTCGGCCACAGAAGGCCCTTTATTAAAGTTTAGTTTCAGCATTAACATTTGAATCACACTGGCAATATATATGCAAATGTTGCTCCGCTAGCACGTTGCAGACATAGGTCATTGGAAAATAAAGTACACGTTATGGAATAGTAATCTCTGTTAACAAACATAGCAAACAAACACTAAATATTTCATTTAATTGGGCAATTTCTGTAAGGAATATGTAATTAATATCTTTAGGGAAACTGAAGAGCTCTCATTGTGCCGACCATTTTAATACTATTTGCTAAATTATTTTAACTTGGGGTAGTCAAACTTTACTGAAAGTTTTTTTCACCGCAACGATGAATAGAACATTCCGTTATCTTACTTCTGTCACATCTGTCACATCGGTCACTTGCAAATACTACACTACAGTTCAAAAGGGTTAGGGCTACTTAAAAATTTCAGTGATTTTGAAAACAAGGCTAATTTATTGTCCAATTCAAAACTTAAAATTGCACAAAAATACAGCAAAGACATTGTTTATGTAAGTTACTATTGTAGCTGCAGACAGCTGATATGCAATGTAAAATCTGCCCAGGCTTACAGAAGCCCATTATCTGCAATTATAACTGTGATTGTCAGCCCAGCTGAAAACCGTTGTGCTGTTAAAGTAGCAATATAACTTGACTTGTTTAGACAAGTTGGGTATCTGGAACATGAACAATTGTGGTTTTGATTACAGGCTCAAAATAGCGTAAAACAAAGAACTTCTTTCTAAAGCTTGTCAGTCTATTTTTTAGAGACAAAAAGGCTTTACATTGCAGAAATTGCTAAGAGACCAAAGATATTATTTCATGCTGTGTACTACTCCCTCTACATAAAACAGCAAAAACTGCCTCTAACGAAAATGGCAAAAGAAGTGGGAGGCCATGGTGCACAACTAAGCAAAAGAATAATTAAATAGTGTCAAGTTTAGGAAACAAACCCCTAACAGGTCCTCAAGCAGACCCTATTGGTTAAGCTTACCTTAAAAAAAGCATTACAATTTAAGTTCCATCTAATTTCAATGATTTAAATACTGTATCGTTCCAACCTGCCGTGAGTCAGAAATGCTCGCCTTGTTTTAATATTTTGGTGTTTGTGACATCTTCACCATGAATCATAGTTATTGGGCGGTATTTGCATGTTCCCCAACAATCTAGGCAAAACAAATCCAATTACATTTGAACTGTTCAGTGAGTTATGGAAACCAAATGTATTATCGTTAATAACATCTAACATTTAATTGGCATTTATGTTGCGGAAATACATTAGTATTTTCCTTCACACCCCTTCACATTTCAAATCTTCACTGCAATGTTTAAAGGGTAATTCAATGGTTACTATAGATACCGCTGTCTCTGGTCGTCTGTGCATATGCACCACATTATGGTCTGGACTTGTCTAGTCTAGTTTCCGTCTACCCATCATGCTGTCTTTCCTGCCACTAGATACTGTAGGGTGGCACTACATGGCACTAAATCATTGTTCCTAGGCTGGCATCAAACCAATGCTGCTATCAGCATTGACTTTGTACTGGCAGTCTGCTCAGGTCTGAAAGATTGTCCTGGTTTTTATATGATCCGTCCCCAAATGGACCAGAAGTTAAACTAAAAATGTACAATTACAGTGCAGCAATGAAGGTTCTTTGTTTGTATCAATCTTTCCACATATTACTTTCAATTATAGATTATTAAACATCATACATCTATTTCCCCTTTCCCCTTATTCCCCCTTTTATTCTGCTTTCTCTTTTCATCTCCCGTTAAAAAACCTCCATCAACCACCCTCAACCTCTAACCCCCAACCTCTACACACTCAACCATAACCCTCAACCTCTAACCCTCAACCTCTAAGCCCCCACCCTCAACCTCTAACTCTAACCCTCAACCTCTAACCCCCCACCCTCAACCTCTAACCCACACCCTTAAACTTTAACCCTCAACCTCTAACCCACACCCTCAACCTCTAACCCCCAATCTCTACACCCCCACACTCAACCTCTAACCCTCAACCTCCAACCCTCAACCTCTAACCCCCCAACCTCAACCTCTAACCTCAACCTCTAACCCCCCACCCTCAACCTCTAACCCCCACCCTCAACCTCTAACTCTAACCCTCAACCTCTACACACTCAACCATAACCCTCAACCTCTAACCCTCAACCTCTAACCCCCCACCCTCAACCTCTAACCCACACCCTTAAACTTTAACCCTCAACCTCTAACCCTCAACCTCTAACCCCCAACCTCTACACCCCCACACTCAACCTCTAACCCTCAACCTCCAACCCTCAACCTCTAACCCCCAACCTCAACCTCTAACCCTCAACCTCTACACCCCCCACCCTCAACCTCTAACCCCCCCACCCTCAACCTCTAACTCTAACCCTCAACCTCTAACCCCCCACCCTCAACCTCTAACCCACACCCTTAAACTTTAACCCTCAACCTCTAACCCCCACCCTCAACCTCTAACCCCCAACCTCTACACCCCCACACTCAACCTCTAACCCTCAACCTCCAACCCTCAACCTCTAACCCCCCAACCTCAACCTCTAACCCTCAACCTCTAACCCCCCACCCTCAACCTCTAACCCCCCACCCTCAACCTCTAACCCCCCACCCTCAACCTCTAACCCCCACTCTCAACCTCTAACCCCCACCCTCAACCTCTAACCCCCACCCTCAACCTCTAACCCCCACTCTCAACCTCTAACCCCCACCCTCAACCTCTAACCCCCCACTTCAACCTCTAACCCCCCACCTTCAACCTCTAACCCCCCACCCTCAACCTCTAACCCCCACTCTCAACCTCTAACCCCCACCTTCAACCTCTAACCACCCCACCCTCAACCTCTAACCCCCCACCCTCAACCTCTAACCCCTCAACCTCTAACCCCCACCCTCAACCTCTAACCCCCACTCTCAACCTCTAACCCCCCACCCTCAACCTCTAACCCCTCAACCTCTAACCCCCCCCCCACCCTCAACCTCTAACCCCTCAACCTCTAACCCCCACCCTCAACCTCTAACCCCTCAACCTCTAACCCCCCACCCTCAACCTCTAACCCCCCACCCTCAACTAGGGCTGCACGATTATGGAAAAAATCATAATCATAACATTCCTTCCAACAAAATCAAAATAAGAATTAAATTAATCCAGCAGCCTGAAACATTAATGTAGCAGCCTATACCTGAAACATTAATGTAGCAGCCTATACCTGAAACATTAATGTAGCAGCCTATACCTGAAACATTAATGTAGCAGCCTATACCTGAAACATTAATGTAGCAGCCTATACCTGAAACATTAATGTAGCAGCCTATACCTGAAACATTAATGTAGCAGCCTATACCTGAAACATTAATGTAGCAGCCTATACCTGAAACATTAATGTAGCAGCCTATACCTGAAACATTAATGTAGCAGCCTATACCTGAAACATTAATGTAGCAGCCTATACCTGAAACATTAATGTAGCAGCCTATACCTGAAACATTAATGTAGCAGCCTATACCTGAAACATTAATGTAGCAGCCTATACCTGAAACATTAATGTAGCAGCCTATACCTGAAACATTAATCCAGCAGCCTATACCTGAAACATTAATGTAGCAGCCTATACCTGAAACATTAATGTAGCAGCCTATACCTGAAACATTAATGTAGCAGCCTATACCTGAAACATTAATCCAGCAGCCTATACCTGAAACATTAATGTAGCAGCCTATACCTGAAACATTAATGTAGCAGCCTATACCTGAAACATTAATGTAGCAGCCTATACCTGAAACATTAATGTAGCAGCCTATACCTGAAACATTAATGTAGCAGCCTATACCTGAAACATTAATGTAGCAGCCTATACCTGAAACATTAATCCAGCAGCCTATACCTGAAACATTAATGTAGCAGCCTATACCTGAAACATTAATGTAGCAGCCTATACCTGAAACATTAATGTAGCAGCCTATACCTGAAACATTAATGTAGCAGCCTATACCTGAAACATTAATCCAGCAGCCTATACCTGAAACATTAATGTAGCAGCCTATACCTGAAACATTAATGTAGCAGCCTATACCTGAAACATTAATGTAGCAGCCTATACCTGAAACATTAATGTAGCAGCCTATACCTGAAACATTAATGTAGCAGCCTATACCTGAAACATTAATGTAGCAGCCTATACCTGAAACATTAATGTAGCAGCCTATACCTGAAACATTAATGTAGCAGCCTATACCTGAAACATTAATGTAGCAGCCTATACCTGAAACATTAATGTAGCAGCCTATACCTGAAACATTAATGTAGCAGCCTATACCTGAAACATTAATGTAGCAGCCTATACCTGAAACATTAATGTAGCAGCCTATACCTGAAACATTAATGTAGCAGCCTATACCTGAAACATTAATGTAGCAGCCTATACCTGAAACATTAATGTAGCAGCCTATACCTGAAACATTAATGTAGCAGCCTATACCTGAAACATTAATGTAGCAGCCTATACCTGAAACATTAATGTAGCAGCCTATACCTGAAACATTAATGTAGCAGCCTATACCTGAAACATTAATGTAGCAGCCTATACCTGAAACATTAATGTAGCAGCCTATACCTGAAACATTAATGTAGCAGCCTATACCTGAAACATTAATGTAGCAGCCTATACCTGAAACATTAATGTAGCAGCCTATACCTGAAACATTAATGTAGCAGCCTATACCTGAAACATTAATGTAGCAGCCTATACCTGAAACATTAATGTAGCAGCCTATACCTGAAACATTAATCCAGCAGCCTATACCTGAAACATTAATGTAGCAGCCTATACCTGAAACATTAATCCAGCAGCCTATACCTGAAACATTAATGTAGCAGCCTATACCTGAAACATTAATGTAGCAGCCTATACCTGAAACATTAATGTAGCAGCCTATACCTGAAACATTAATGTAGCAGCCTATACCTGAAACATTAATGTAGCAGCCTATACCTGAAACATTAATGTAGCAGCCTATACCTGAAACATTAATGTAGCAGCCTATACCTGAAACATTAATGTAGCAGCCTATACCTGAAACATTAATGTAGCAGCCTATACCTGAAACATTAATGTAGCAGCCTATACCTGAAACATTAATGTAGCAGCCTATACCTGAAACATTAATGTAGCAGCCTATACCTGAAACATTAATGTAGCAGCCTATACCTGAAACATTAATGTAGCAGCCTATACCTGAAACATTAATGTAGCAGCCTATACCTGAAACATTAATGTAGCAGCCTATACCTGAAACATTAATGTAGCAGCCTATACCTGAAACATTAATGTAGCAGCCTATACCTGAAACATTAATGTAGCAGCCTATACCTGAAACATTAATGTAGCAGCCTATACCTGAAACATTAATGTAGCAGCCTATACCTGAAACATTAATGTAGCAGCCTATACCTGAAACATTAATGTAGCAGCCTATACCTGAAACATTAATGTAGCAGCCTATACCTGAAACATTAATGTAGCAGCCTATACCTGAAACATTAATGTAGCAGCCTATACCTGAAACATTAATGTAGCAGCCTATACCTGAAACATTAATGTAGCAGCCTATACCTGAAACATTAATGTAGCAGCCTATACCTGAAACATTAATGTAGCAGCCTATACCTGAAACATTAATGTAGCAGCCTATACCTGAAACATTAATGTAGCAGCCTATACCTGAAACATTAATGTAGCAGCCTATACCTGAAACATTAATGTAGCAGCCTATACCTGAAACATTAATGTAGCAGCCTATACCTGAAACATTAATGTAGCAGCCTATACCTGAAACATTAATGTAGCAGCCTATACCTGAAACATTAATGTAGCAGCCTATACCTGAAACATTAATGTAGCAGCCTATACCTGAAACATTAATGTAGCAGCCTATACCTGAAACATTAATGTAGCAGCCTATACCTGAAACATTAATGTAGCAGCCTATACCTGAAACATTAATGTAGCAGCCTATACCTGAAACATTAATGTAGCAGCCTATACCTGAAACATTAATGTAGCAGCCTATACCTGAAACATTAATGTAGCAGCCTATACCTGAAACATTAATGTAGCAGCCTATACCTGAAACATTAATGTAGCAGCCTATACCTGAAACATTAATGTAGCAGCCTATACCTGAAACATTAATGTAGCAGCCTATACCTGAAACATTAATGTAGCAGCCTATACCTGAAACATTAATGTAGCAGCCTATACCTGAAACATTAATGTAGCAGCCTATACCTGAAACATTAATGTAGCAGCCTATACCTGAAACATTAATGTAGCAGCCTATACCTGAAACATTAATGTAGCAGCCTATACCTGAAACATTAATGTAGCAGCCTATACCTGAAACATTAATGTAGCAGCCTATACCTGAAACATTAATGTAGCAGCCTATACCTGAAACATTAATGTAGCAGCCTATACCTGAAACATTAATGTAGCAGCCTATACCTGAAACATTAATGTAGCAGCCTATACCTGAAACATTAATGTAGCAGCCTATACCTGAAACATTAATGTAGCAGCCTATACCTGAAACATTAATGTAGCAGCCTATACCTGAAACATTAATGTAGCAGCCTATACCTGAAACATTAATGTAGCAGCCTATACCTGAAACATTAATGTAGCAGCCTATACCTGAAACATTAATCCAGCAGCCTATACCTGAAACATTAATGTAGCAGCCTATACCTGAAACATTAATGTAGCAGCCTATACCTGAAACATTAATGTAGCAGCCTATACCTGAAACATTAATGTAGCAGCCTATACCTGAAACATTAATGTAGCAGCCTATACCTGAAACATTAATGTAGCAGCCTATACCTGAAACATTAATGTAGCAGCCTATACCTGAAACATTAATGTAGCAGCCTATACCTGAAACATTAATGTAGCAGCCTATACCTGAAACATTAATGTAGCAGCCTATACCTGAAACATTAATGTAGCAGCCTATACCTGAAACATTAATGTAGCAGCCTATACCTGAAACATTAATGTAGCAGCCTATACCTGAAACATTAATGTAGCAGCCTATACCTGAAACATTAATGTAGCAGCCTATACCTGAAACATTAATGTAGCAGCCTATACCTGAAACATTAATGTAGCAGCCTATACCTGAAACATTAATGTAGCAGCCTATACCTGAAACATTAATGTAGCAGCCTATACCTGAAACATTAATGTAGCAGCCTATACCTGAAACATTAATGTAGCAGCCTATACCTGAAACATTAATGTAGCAGCCTATACCTGAAACATTAATGTAGCAGCCTATACCTGAAACATTAATGTAGCAGCCTATACCTGAAACATTAATGTAGCAGCCTATACCTGAAACATTAATGTAGCAGCCTATACCTGAAACATTAATGTAGCAGCCTATACCTGAAACATTAATGTAGCAGCCTATACCTGAAACATTAATGTAGCAGCCTATACCTGAAACATTAATGTAGCAGCCTATACCTGAAACATTAATGTAGCAGCCTATACCTGAAACATTAATGTAGCAGCCTATACCTGAAACATTAATGTAGCAGCCTATACCTGAAACATTAATGTAGCAGCCTATACCTGAAACATTAATGTAGCAGCCTATACCTGAAACATTAATGTAGCAGCCTATACCTGAAACATTAATGTAGCAGCCTATACCTGAAACATTAATGTAGCAGCCTATACCTGAAACATTAATGTAGCAGCCTATACCTGAAACATTAATGTAGCAGCCTATACCTGAAACATTAATGTAGCAGCCTATACCTGAAACATTAATGTAGCAGCCTATACCTGAAACATTAATGTAGCAGCCTATACCTGAAACATTAATGTAGCAGCCTATACCTGAAACATTAATGTAGCAGCCTATACCTGAAACATTAATGTAGCAGCCTATACCTGAAACATTAATGTAGCAGCCTATACCTGAAACATTAATGTAGCAGCCTATACCTGAAACATTAATGTAGCAGCCTATACCTGAAACATTAATGTAGCAGCCTATACCTGAAACATTAATGTAGCAGCCTATACCTGAAACATTAATGTAGCAGCCTATACCTGAAACATTAATGTAGCAGCCTATACCTGAAACATTAATGTAGCAGCCTATACCTGAAACATTAATGTAGCAGCCTATACCTGAAACATTAATGTAGCAGCCTATACCTGAAACATTAATGTAGCAGCCTATACCTGAAACATTAATGTAGCAGCCTATACCTGAAACATTAATGTAGCAGCCTATACCTGAAACATTAATGTAGCAGCCTATACCTGAAACATTAATGTAGCAGCCTATACCTGAAACATTAATGTAGCAGCCTATACCTGAAACATTAATGTAGCAGCCTATACCTGAAACATTAATGTAGCAGCCTATACCTGAAACATTAATGTAGCAGCCTATACCTGAAACATTAATGTAGCAGCCTATACCTGAAACATTAATCCAGCAGCCTATACCTGAAACATTAATGTAGCAGCCTATACCTGAAACATTAATGTAGCAGCCTATACCTGAAACATTAATGTAGCAGCCTATACCTGAAACATTAATGTAGCAGCCTATACCTGAAACATTAATGTAGCAGCCTATACCTGAAACATTAATGTAGCAGCCTATACCTGAAACATTAATGTAGCAGCCTATACCTGAAACATTAATGTAGCAGCCTATACCTGAAACATTAATGTAGCAGCCTATACCTGAAACATTAATGTAGCAGCCTATACCTGAAACATTAATGTAGCAGCCTATACCTGAAACATTAATGTAGCAGCCTATACCTGAAACATTAATGTAGCAGCCTATACCTGAAACATTAATGTAGCAGCCTATACCTGAAACATTAATGTAGCAGCCTATACCTGAAACATTAATGTAGCAGCCTATACCTGAAACATTAATGTAGCAGCCTATACCTGAAACATTAATGTAGCAGCCTATACCTGAAACATTAATGTAGCAGCCTATACCTGAAACATTAATGTAGCAGCCTATACCTGAAACATTAATGTAGCAGCCTATACCTGAAACATTAATGTAGCAGCCTATACCTGAAACATTAATGTAGCAGCCTATACCTGAAACATTAATGTAGCAGCCTATACCTGAAACATTAATGTAGCAGCCTATACCTGAAACATTAATGTAGCAGCCTATACCTGAAACATTAATGTAGCAGCCTATACCTGAAACATTAATGTAGCAGCCTATACCTGAAACATTAATGTAGCAGCCTATACCTGAAACATTAATGTAGCAGCCTATACCTGAAACATTAATGTAGCAGCCTATACCTGAAACATTAATGTAGCAGCCTATACCTGAAACATTAATGTAGCAGCCTATACCTGAAACATTAATGTAGCAGCCTATACCTGAAACATTAATGTAGCAGCCTATACCTGAAACATTAATGTAGCAGCCTATACCTGAAACATTAATGTAGCAGCCTATACCTGAAACATTAATGTAGCAGCCTATACCTGAAACATTAATGTAGCAGCCTATACCTGAAACATTAATGTAGCAGCCTATACCTGAAACATTAATGTAGCAGCCTATACCTGAAACATTAATGTAGCAGCCTATACCTGAAACATTAATGTAGCAGCCTATACCTGAAACATTAATGTAGCAGCCTATACCTGAAACATTAATGTAGCAGCCTATACCTGAAACATTAATGTAGCAGCCTATACCTGAAACATTAATGTAGCAGCCTATACCTGAAACATTAATGTAGCAGCCTATACCTGAAACATTAATGTAGCAGCCTATACCTGAAACATTAATGTAGCAGCCTATACCTGAAACATTAATGTAGCAGCCTATACCTGAAACATTAATGTAGCAGCCTATACCTGAAACATTAATCCAGCAGCTATAGAAACATTAATGTGCAGCAGCCTATACCTGAAACATTAATGTAGCAGCCTATACCTGAAACATTAATGTAGCAGCCTATACCTGAAACATTAATGTAGCAGCCTATACCTGAAACATTAATGTAGCAGCCTATACCTGAAACATTAATGTAGCAGCCTATACCTGAAACATTAATGTAGCAGCCTATACCTGAAACATTAATGTAGCAGCCTATACCTGAAACATTAATGTAGCAGCCTATACCTGAAACATTAATGTAGCAGCCTATACCTGAAACATTAATGTAGCAGCCTATACCTGAAACATTAATGTAGCAGCCTATACCTGAAACATTAATGTAGCAGCCTATACCTGAAACATTAATGTAGCAGCCTATACCTGAAACATTAATGTAGCAGCCTATACCTGAAACATTAATGTAGCAGCCTATACCTGAAACATTAATGTAGCAGCCTATACCTGAAACATTAATGTAGCAGCCTATACCTGAAACATTAATGTAGCAGCCTATACCTGAAACATTAATGTAGCAGCCTATACCTGAAACATTAATGTAGCAGCCTATACCTGAAACATTAATGTAGCAGCCTATACCTGAAACATTAATGCCTATACCTGAAACATTAATGTAGCAGCCTATACCTGAAACATTAATGTAGCAGCCTATACCTGAAACATTAATGTAGCAGCCTATACCTGAAACATTAATGTAGCAGCCTATACCTGAAACATTAATGTAGCAGCCTATACCTGAAACATTAATGTAGCAGCCTATACCTGAAACATTAATGTAGCAGCCTAGCATACCTGAAACATTAATGTAGCAGCCTATACCTGAAACATTAATGTAGCAGCCTATACCTGAAACATTAATGTAGCAGCCTATACCTGAAACATTAATGTAGCAGCCTATACCTGAAACATTAATGTAGCAGCCTATACCTGAAACATTAATGTAGCAGCCTATACCTGAAACATTAATGTAGCAGCCTATACCTGAAACATTAATGTAGCAGCCTATACCTGAAACATTAATGTAGCAGCCTATACCTGAAACATTAATGTAGCAGCCTATACCTGAAACATTAATGTAGCAGCCTATACCTGAAACATTAATGTAGCAGCCTATACCTGAAACATTAATGTAGCAGCCTATACCTGAAACATTAATGTAGCAGCCTATACCTGAAACATTAATGTAGCAGCCTATACCTGAAACATTAATGTAGCAGCCTATACCTGAAACATTAATGTAGCAGCCTATACCTGAAACATTAATGTAGCAGCCTATACCTGAAACATTAATGTAGCAGCCTATACCTGAAACATTAATGTAGCAGCCTATACCTGAAACATTAATGTAGCAGCCTATACCTGAAACATTAATGTAGCAGCCTATACCTGAAACATTAATGTAGCAGCCTATACCTGAAACATTAATGTAGCAGCCTATACCTGAAACATTAATGTAGCAGCCTATACCTGAAACATTAATGTAGCAGCCTATACCTGAAACATTAATGTAGCAGCCTATACCTGAAACATTAATGTAGCAGCCTATGAAACATTAATGAAACATTAATGTAGCAGCCTATACCTGAAACATTAATGTAGCAGCCTATACCTGAAACATTAATGTAGCAGCCTATACCTGAAACATTAATGTAGCAGCCTATACCTGAAACATTAATGTAGCAGCCTATACCTGAAACATTAATGTAGCAGCCTATACCTGAAACATTAATGTAGCAGCCTATACCTGAAACATTAATGTAGCAGCCTATACCTGAAACATTAATGTAGCAGCCTATACCTGAAACATTAATGTAGCAGCCTATACCTGAAACATTAATGTAGCAGCCTATACCTGAAACATTAATGTAGCAGCCTATACCTGAAACATTAATGTAGCAGCCTATACCTGAAACATTAATGTAGCAGCCTATACCTGAAACATTAATGTAGCAGCCTATACCTGAAACATTAATGTAGCAGCCTATACCTGAAACATTAATGTAGCAGCCTATACCTGAAACATTAATGTAGCAGCCTATACCTGAAACATTAATGTAGCAGCCTATACCTGAAACATTAATGTAGCAGCCTATACCTGAAACATTAATGTAGCAGCCTATACCTGAAACATTAATGTAGCAGCCTATACCTGAAACATTAATACCTGAAACATTAATGTAGCAGCCTATACCTGAAACATTAATGTAGCAGCCTATACCTGAAACATTAATGTAGCAGCCTATACCTGAAACATTAATGTAGCAGCCTATACCTGAAACATTAATGTAGCAGCCTATACCTGAAACATTAATGTAGCAGCCTATACCTGAAACATTAATGTAGCAGCCTATACCTGAAACATTAATGTAGCAGCCTATACCTGAAACATTAATGTAGCAGCCTATACCTGAAACATTAATGTAGCAGCCTATACCTGAAACATTAATGTAGCAGCCTATACCTGAAACATTAATGTAGCAGCCTATACCTGAAACATTAATGTAGCAGCCTATACCTGAAACATTAATGTAGCAGCCTATACCTGAAACATTAATGTAGCAGCCTATACCTGAAACATTAATGTAGCAGCCTATACCTGAAACATTAATGTAGCAGCCTATACCTGAAACATTAATGTAGCAGCCTATACCTGAAACATTAATGTAGCAGCCTATACCTGAAACATTAAAGCAGCCTATACCTGAAACATTAATGTAGCAGCCTATACCTGAAACATTAATGTAGCAGCCTATACCTGAAACATTAATGTAGCAGCCTATACCTGAAACATTAATGTAGCAGCCTATACCTGAAACATTAATGTAGCAGCCTATACCTGAAACATTAATGTAGCAGCCTATACCTGAAACATTAATGTAGCAGCCTATACCTGAAACATTAATGTAGCAGCCTATACCTGAAACATTAATGTAGCAGCCTATACCTGAAACATTAATGTAGCAGCCTATACCTGAAACATTAATGTAGCAGCCTATACCTGAAACATTAATGTAGCAGCCTATACCTGAAACATTAATGTAGCAGCCTATACCTGAAACATTAATGTAGCAGCCTATACCTGAAACATTAATGTAGCAGCCTATACCTGAAACATTAATGTAGCAGCCTATACCTGAAACATTAATGTAGCAGCCTATACCTGAAACATTAATGTAGCAGCCTATACCTGAAACATTAATGTAGCAGCCTATACCTGAAACATTAATGTAGCAGCCTATACCTGAAACATTAATGTAGCAGCCTATACCTGAAACATTAATGTAGCAGCCTATACCTGAAACATTAATGTAGCAGCCTATACCTGAAACATTAATGTAGCAGCCTATACCTGAAACATTAATGTAGCAGCCTATACCTGAAACATTAATGTAGCAGCCTATACCTGAAACATTAATGTAGCAGCCTATACCTGAAACATTAATGTAGCAGCCTATACCTGAAACATTAATGTAGCAGCCTATACCTGAAACATTAATGTAGCAGCCTATACCTGAAACATTAATGTAGCAGCCTATACCTGAAACATTAATGTAGCAGCCTATACCTGAAACATTAATGTAGCAGCCTATACCTGAAACATTAATGTAGCAGCCTATACCTGAAACATTAATGTAGCAGCCTATACCTGAAACATTAATGTAGCAGCCTATACCTGAAACATTAATGTAGCAGCCTATACCTGAAACATTAATGTAGCAGCCTATACCTGAAACATTAATGTAGCAGCCTATACCTGAAACATTAATGTAGCAGCCTATACCTGAAACATTAATGTAGCAGCCTATACCTGAAACATTAATGTAGCAGCCTATACCTGAAACATTAATGTAGCAGCCTATACCTGAAACATTAATGTAGCAGCCTATACCTGAAACATTAATGTAGCAGCCTATACCTGAAACATTAATGTAGCAGCCTATACCTGAAACATTAATGTAGCAGCCTATACCTGAAACATTAATGTAGCAGCCTATACCTGAAACATTAATGTAGCAGCCTATACCTGAAACATTAATGTAGCAGCCTATACCTGAAACATTAATGTAGCAGCCTATACCTGAAACATTAATGCCTATAGCAGCCTATACCTGAAACATTAATGTAGCAGCCTATACCTGAAACATTAATGTAGCAGCCTATACCTGAAACATTAATGTAGCAGCCTATACCTGAAACATTAATGTAGCAGCCTATACCTGAAACATTAATGTAGCAGCCTATACCTGAAACATTAATGTAGCAGCCTATACCTGAAACATTAATGTAGCAGCCTATACCTGAAACATTAATGTAGCAGCCTATACCTGAAACATTAATGTAGCAGCCTATACCTGAAACATTAATGTAGCAGCCTATACCTGAAACATTAATGTAGCAGCCTATACCTGAAACATTAATGTAGCAGCCTATACCTGAAACATTAATGTAGCAGCCTATACCTGAAACATTAATGTAGCAGCCTATACCTGAAACATTAATGTAGCAGCCTATACCTGAAACATTAATGTAGCAGCCTATACCTGAAACATTAATGTAGCAGCCTATACCTGAAACATTAATGACGCAGCCTATACCTGAAACATTAATGTAGCAGCCTATACCTGAAACATTAGCGATCTGACATGCTAGATTACACTGATACAAGTTCACATTTCAGATTGACCAACTGTATGTCGTTAGCACTAGTAAAATCGTCTACAATTGGACGAAGCTATGTGCTTCTCAGGGTAAAGAAAGGAAGCGTGTGTACTCCTAGCCCATTTCAATAAAAAAAATTATTTCGCTAATATATTTGCTAATATATAATATATAACGTTTAACTGACTCCCGAGATATTTTTATTAAAAATGACTAACTGGATGAAGCCATAAACCCCAACTGATTTGCATTTTTCATCAGACCAACTGTTGCTTGGGGCATAAATACGTGATGCTAACCATATAAAGCAGGTTGAATTTCATCATGGTGTTTTCGCTGTTTCTTTGTATATTTGAACCCTAAAATATATTTCATATGAACAATAACAAGGTTGCCAAAACTTGTAAGACTTTTCTTCCTTAAGGCCAGGAGTTTATCCAGCAGTAAAAAAATGTAAAGTATCACTCACTTGATTTGAAAAAAACCCATATTTTTTCATTGTCCGTATAAAATAGAAAATGATTGATGACATACCGACAACAGTTAGTTGTACCAGAGCTGATGAACCCTTTTGAATAACAGAAATATTAATCACACATGTTGAAAACCCAAGTTTGCATATTTTCTTATTTTTTAACTGATTTAGTACTCTCATGTTATACCAACACCTGCTCTCATCCTAACTGCTACTTCTACAATATGAGCAGGACAATCCTGCAATAACCAATCCTGGCCCCAGTCCCCCAGTCCCCTGGCCTCAGCCCCCAGTCCCCTGGCCTCAGCCCCCCCCTGGCCTCAGCCCCCAGTCCCCTGGCCTCAGCCCCCAGTCCCCTGGCCTCAGCCCCCAGTCCCCTGGCCTCAGTCCCCTGGCCTCAGCCCCCAGTCCCCTGGCCTCAGCCCCCAGTCCCCTGGCCTCAGCCCCTAGTCCCCTGGCCTCAGTCCCCTGGCCTCAGCCCCCAGTCCCCTGGCCTCAGCCCCTAGTCCCCTGGCCTCAGCCCCCAGTCCCCTGGCCTCAGCCCCCAGTCCCCTGGCCTCAGCCCACAGTCCCCTGGCCTCAGCCCCCAGTCCCCTGGCCTCAGCCCACAGTCCCCTGGCCTCAGCCCCCAGTCCCCTGGCCTCAGCCCCCAGCCCCCAGTCCCCTGGCCTCAGCCCCCAGTCCCCTGGCCTCAGCCCCCAGTCCCCTGGCCTCAGCCCCCAGTCCCCTGGCCTCAGCCCCCAGTCCCCTGGCCTCAGCCCCCAGTCCCCTGGCCTCAGCCCCCAGTCCCCTGGCCTCAGCCCCCAGTCCCCTGGCCTCAGCCCCTAGTCCCCTGGCCTCAGCCCCCAGTCCCCTGGCCTCAGCCCACAGTCCCCTGGCCTCAGCCCCCAGTCCCCTGGCCTCAGCCCACAGTCCCCTGGCCTCAGCCCCCAGTCCCCTGGCCTCAGCCCCCAGTCCCCTGGCCTCAGCCTGGCCTCAGCCCCCAGTCCCCTGGCCTCAGCCCCCAGTCCCCTGGCCTCAGCCCCCAGTCCCCTGGCCTCAGCCCCCAGTCCCCTGGCCTCAGCCCCCAGTCCCCTGGCCTCAGCCCACAGTCCCCTGGCCTCAGCCCCCAGTCCCCTGGCCTCAGCCCCCAGTCCCCTGGCCTCAGCCCCTAGTCCCCTGGCCTCAGCCCCCAGTCCCCTGGCCTCAGCCCCTAGTCCCCTGGCCTCAGCCCCCAGTCCCCTGGCCTCAGCCCCCAGTCCCCTGGCCTCAGCCCCCAGTCCCCTGGCCTCAGCCCCCAGTCCCCTGGCCTCAGCCCCTAGTCCCCTGGCCTCAGCCCACAGTCCCCTGGCCTCAGCCCCCAGTCCCCTGGCCTCAGCCCCCAGTCCCCTGGCCTCAGCCCCTAGTCCCCTGGCCTCAGCCCACAGTCCCCTGGCCTCAGCCCCCAGTCCTCAGTCGCACCACCTCCTTCCCTACTCGTGCCCCTCTCATGCCAGTGTGGCCTCTTGCCGTAGCATAGTCTTGGTAATATCATATATTGTACAAGACAGTGGCTACAGTTGATTAAGCATGTATAAATATATTCTATGCTATCCTTCCAATCTAACATAAATATTTCAGAGCCCAGTTCCTTTCAGCTTTTTGAAGGATTTTCTGGGGGTTAGGTTGACTAACCGGGATGCAATATCTACACCAGATTCTACTGAACACATCAGAGTCAACCTTCAGTATTTAAAGTGCCTCCCAAAAGTACTCTGTGTTTGCAAGCCCAAAGCTTTGTAGCATTTGTGTGCATTTACATAATTAACATGCAGACAGGGTTATTTGACCCAATAGAAGCTGAGCAGACAGGGTTATTTGACCCAATAGAAGCTGGGATGAGAATCGTTGAAAAATGTATCAGAGGTACACCCAGATGTTTCATATATGAGTGGGTGTCTTGTCTAAGTCAAACTGCAGCCATTGCTAACACAAGCAATTAGGTTGTAAGCTTTTAACAGGTCCAGTGAGCCAAGACCTTGCTGTTCCATCGTGCCCAGATGAAGCAACTTTGAGGACACAGGTTTGCTGTCTCTGGGCCGGAGGAGCAGGGAGAAGCAGGGAGGAGCAGGGGGGAGCAGGGAGGAGCAGGGGGAGCAGGAGGAGCAGGGAGAAGCAGGGAGGAGCAGGGAGGAGCAGGGGGGGGGAGGGAGGGGGAGCAGGGGGAGCAGGGGGGGAGCAGGGGGAGCAGGAAGGAGCAGGGGGAGCAGGGATGAGCAGGGAGGAGCAGGAAGGAGCAGGGGGGCAGGGGGAGCAGGGAGGAGCAGGGAGGAGCAGGGGGGAGCAGGGAGGAGCAGGGGGAGCAGGGAGGAGCAGGGAGGAGCAGGGGGGAGCAGGGAGGAGCAGGGAGGAGCAGGGGGGAGCAGGGAGGAGCAGGGGGGAGCAGGGAGGAGCAGGGGGAGCAGGGGGAGCAGGGAGGAGCAGGGAGGAGCAGGGAGGAGCAGGGGGAGCAGGGGGAGCAGGGAGGAGCAGGGGGAGCAGGGAGGAGCAGGGGGAGCAGGGAGGAGCAGGGGGAGCAGGGGGAGCAGGGAGGAGCAGGGGGAGCAGGGAGGAGCAGGGGGAGCAGGGAGGAGCAGGGGGAGCAGGGGGAGCAGGGAGGAGCAGGGGGGCAGGGAGCAGGAGCAGGGGGAGCAGGGGGGAGCAGGGGGGAGCTAGAGGGACGCCTGACTGAGGACCCTTTCTACCAATCCAACTGACAGGGGGCATCAAGAAACATAAGCGGATACTAAAGTTAAACGGCACTTCATTGCATTAGGTTGGTGTAAGACCACTGGCCCATTACCAGGAGACGACCAAGGTAGTTACAGCGATGCTCCTTTAAATGGGTCTGCCAGGAACGGCAGCCGGTGCCGAGCACCTGTTTCTCCAAACCGAAAATAATTGAATCATATCTGAGGAGCAGCGTGGGACAGGAGAGACTGAGTGGGTTTGCTATTGTGTCCAATGAAAGAAAACCTATTTGAACGTCTCAGTCAATGACTTCCCAGAGTGCCGGGCCCATCAAACGCCACTGAAATAGGTAAGCGTATATTTGCACAGAGCATACTACAGCCTTTATGAATCAAGATTTATTGAAATTAATTTACATGTCAATCTACGGTTAAACTCGATCGATCTAAATAAGAAACCGCGTTCTGGTGCACTGAGCCATTCAGTTGTCATCAGGCCAATACATAGTCTATAAGAATTATAATTAACCCATAATGCACTGGTAAAACCACATACCCATAATGCACTGGTAAAACCACATACCCATCATGTTCTGGTAAAACCACATACCCATCATGTACTGGTAAAACCACATATCCATCATGTTCTGGTAAAACCACATACCCATCATGTTCTGGTAAAACCACATATCCATCATGTTCTGGTAAAACCACATATCCATCATGTTCTGGTAAAACCACATATCCATCATGTTCTGGTAAAACCACATACCCATCATGTACTGGTAAAACCACATACCCATCATGTACTGGTAAAACCACATACCCATCATGTTCTGGTAAAACCACATATCCATCATGTTCTGGTAAAACCACCTACCCATCATGTACTGGTAAAACCACATACCCATCATGTTCTGGTAAAACCACATACCCATCATGTACTGGTAAAACCACATACCCATCATGTTCTGGTAAAACCACATACCCATCATGTTCTGGTAAAACCACATACCCATCATGTACTGGTAAAACCACATATCCATCATGTTCTGGTAAAACCACATACCCATCATGTTCTGGTAAAACCACATACCCATCATGTTCTGGTAAAACCACATACCCATCATGTACTGGTAAAACCACATACCCATCATGTACTGGTAAAACCACATATCCATCATGTTCTGGTAAAACCACATACCCATCATGTACTGGTAAAACCACATATCCATCATGTTCTGGTAAAAACCACATACCCATTATGTACTGGTAAAACCACTTATCCATCATGTTCTGGTAAAACCACATACCCATCATGTACTGGTAAAACCACATACGCATTATGTTCTGGTAAAACCACATATCCATCCTGTTCTGGTAAAACCACATATCCATCATGTTCTGGTAAAACCACATACCCATAATGCACTGGTAAAACCACATACCCATAATGCACTGGTAAAACCACATATCCATCATGTTCTGGTAAAACCACATACCCATCATGTTCTGGTAAAAACCACATACCCATAATGCACTGGTAAAACCACATACCCATAATGCACTGGTAAAACCACATACCCATAATGCACTGGTAAAACCACTGTCCTGTTCTGACACCATAGAGATACATAGAGGCGTCTCCATTGTCAGGCGCTGACAACTTGTGTGTACTTTCACATCTAAAACTGCAAGAAAATCATATTCAAATGGATAAACTTTCTGATATGTTGGCTGATATCACATATTTGCTCATTATTTATAAGATGCATAAAGTATACAGTAAATAGAGCTTTGTAAATGAAATGCATAACGTCCCCCCGGGGTAACCATAATCGATTCTGACTGTACATAGAAATATAGCTTCCATTTATATATTTGTAAAACACTCCTTGAAGACATTAGTGAGAAGAAGTTTCCAGAAAGCTAGTGCATAATCCATTCATCGTGTACAGAATGAGAATAGTAATGCCACATCCCAAATGAAAAGCTATTAACTACATCGTTCACTATTTATCACAAGGAAATAGGCTGTAATTTGGGAAGTAACTTCTTCCTAATTGGCCTTGTTTTTCAAGCAGCTGTTAGTAGGCTGGTTTCTCGAAGCCTTAATAATTAACAACTGCTTTGAAACACAAGACAGGCATTGACAATGAAGGCGGACACACGGGAATTTGTCATCAAGAAATTAGATGAAAAGGAGAAAATAAGTTACATATCATTCATTTCATTGTTGCTTTTGTTTCTCTAAATTACTACTGCTTTAGACCTAAACTTTTCTGTGAATGTTTTGACTGGGATTCTTCATCTCCTCTTCCCTAGAGGACAGTTACATTATTATAATAATTACATTATTTTCTGTGGTCTGACATAAATAATTAATAACCCTTTAGAGGTTTTGCAACATGAAGGATGTGAGGAAATACCAATAAGTTCTCTAAAGACCTTTTGAAACTTAAGAATATAAGTTATTGTGGTGGTTTACGCTGGATGAAGTACAAGAATCCTCTTAACCCATCAGATGTCCAGGCAGTTATCTGTGTTAAGAAAAAGGTAGTTAAATATGTTTTATCATTACGCCAGTGCAACAGATTTACTATTTATCCTTCCCTAGATGCTGTGGTATAAATGGGTTTGGCAGAATGGGACTGTCATCATTTCATGAGCTGTGCCAGTTTGCTTGATGGTAGGAACACTAGAACACGGATCATTTTGGGGAAAAACATTTTGTTCGCACGGCTCCTCCGTGACCCACATTTTCCGTGTTCCCTGAAGGACCGGAGGTGCACTGGTGCTGCTGCATGTTGGAAACAAAGAACCCTCCGCTGATGGAACGCTTGTGGCTTGCTTGGCTGGCTGTTCCCTGAAGAGTGAGTGGAGTCCTGATTTGTTTTGACCAGCCATTAAACTGGCCTCTCCAACGCCACCAGAACACCACCAGTCAGCGTTGTCCTCAGTGAGCGGTCACATATTGTCTGCATCCCAAATGGAACTGTATGGACACAGGACAGATGGAGTGCAGTATAGAACTGTATGAAAACGAGACAGATGGAGTGCAGTATGGAACTGTATGGACACGAGACAGATGGAGTGCAGTATGGAACTGTATGGACACGAGACAGATGGAGTGCAGTATGGAACTGTATGGACATGAGACAGATAGAGTGCAGTATGGAACTGTATGGACACAGGACAGATGGAGTGCAGTATGGAACTTTATGGACACAGGACAGATGGAGTGCAGTATGGAACTGTATGGACACAGGACAGATGGAGTGCAGTATGGAACTGTATGGACACAGGACAGATGGAGTGCAGTATGGAACTGTATGGACACGGGACAGATGGAGTGCAGTATGGAACTGTATAAACACAGGACAGATGGAGTGCAGTATGGAACTGTATGGACACAGGACAGATGGAGTGCAGTATGGAACTGTATGGACATGAGACAGATAGAGTGCAGTATGGAACTGTATGGACACAGGACAGATGGAGTGCAGTATGGAACTGTATGGACACAGGACAGATGGAGTGCAGTATGGAACTGTATGGACATGAGACAGGTGGAGTGCAGTATGGAACTGTATAAACACAGGACAGATGGAGTGCAGTATAGAACTGTATGGACATGAGACAGGTGGAGTGCAGTATAGAACTGTATGGACATGAGACAGATGGAGTGCAGTATAGAACTGTATGGACATGTGACAGATGGAGTGCAGTATGGAACTGTATGGACATGTGACAGATGGAGTGCAGTATGGAACTGTATAAACACAGGACAGATGGAGTGCAGTATGGAACTGTATGGACACGAGACAGATGGAGTGCAGTATAGAACTGTATGGACACAGGACAGATGGAGTGCAGTATGGAACTGTATGGACATGTGACAGATGGAGTGCAGTATGGAACTGTATGGACATGTGACAGATGGAGTGCAGTATGGAACTGTATGGACATGTGACAGATGGAGTGCAGTATGGAACTGTATAAACACAGGACAGATGGAGTGCAGTATGGAACTGTATGGACACGAGACAGATGGAGTGCAGTATAGAACTGTATGGACATGAGACAGATGGAGTGCAGTATAGAACTGTATGGACACAGGACAGATGGAGTGCAGTATGGAACTGTATGGACACAGGACAGATGGAGTGCAGTATGGAACTGTATGGACACAGGACAGATGGAGTGCAGTATAGAACTGTATGGACACAGGACAGATGGAGTGCAGTATGGAACTGTATGGACACAGGACAGATGGAGTGCAGTATGGAACTGTATAAACACAGGACAGATGGAGTGCAGTATGGAACTGTATGGACACAGGACAGATGGAGTGCAGTATGGAACTGTATGGACATGAGACAGGTGGAGTGCAGTATGGAACTGTATGGACACAGGACAGATGGAGTGCAGTATGGAACTGTATGGACACGAGACAGATGGAGTGCAGAATGGAACTGTATGGACACAGGACAGATGGAGTGCAGTATAGAACTGTATGGACATGTGACAGATGGAGTGCAGTATGGAACTGTATGGACACAGGACAGATGGAGTGCAGTATGGAACTGTATGGACACAGGACAGATGGAGTGCAGTATGGAACTGTATGGACACGAGACAGATGGAGTGCAGTATGGAACTGTATGGACACAGGACAGATGGAGTGCAGTATGGAACTGTATGGACACAGGACAGATGGAGTGCAGTATGGAACTGTATGGACAAAGGACAGATGGAGTGCAGTATAGAACTGTATGGACACAGGACAGATGGAGTGCAGTATGGAACTGTATGGACACGAGACAGATGGAGTGCAGTATGGAACTGTATGGACACGAGACAGATGGAGTGCAATATGGAACTGTATGGACACAGGACAGATGGAGTGCAGTATGGAACTGTATGGACACAGGACAGATGGAGTGCAGTATGGAACTGTATGGACATGAGACAGATGGGGTGCAGTATGGAACTGTATGGACACAGGACAGATGGAGTGCAGTATAGAACTGTATGGACATGTGACAGATGGAGTGCAGTATGGAACTGTATGGACACAGGACAGATGGAGTGCAGTATGGAACTGTATGGACATGAGACAGATGGGGTGCAGTATGGAACTGTATGGACACAGGACAGATGGAGTGCAGTATGGAACTGTATGGACATGAGACAGGTGGAGTGCAGTATGGAACTGTATGGACATGAGACAGATGGAGTGCAGTATGGAACTGTATGGACACAGGACAGATGGAGTGCAGTATGGAACTGTATGGACACAGGACAGATGGAGTGCAGTATGGAACTGTATGGACACAGGACAGATGGAGTGCAGTATGGAACTGTATGGACACAGGACAGATGGAGTGCAGTATAGAACTGTATGGACACAGGACAGATGGAGTGCAGTATGGAACTGTATGGACACGAGACAGATGGAGTGCAGTATGGAACTGTATGGACATGTGACAGATGGAGTGCAGTATGGAACTGTATGGACACAGGACAGATGGAGTGCAGTATGGAACTGTATGGACACAGGACAGATGGAGTGCAGTATGGAACTGTATGGACACGAGACAGATGGAGTGCAGTATGGAACTGTATGGACATGAGACAGATGGGGTGCAGTATGGAACTGTATGGACAAAGGACAGATGGAGTGCAGTATGGAACTGTATAAACACAGGACAGATGGAGTGCAGTATAGAACTGTATGGACATGAGACAGGTGGAGTGCAGTATAGAACTGTATGGACATGAGACAGGTGGAGTGCAGTATAGAACTGTATGGACATGAGACAGATGGAGTGCAGTATAGAACTGTATGGACATGTGACAGATGGAGTGCAGTATAGAACTGTATGGACATGAGACAGGTGGAGTGCAGTATGGAACTGTATAAACACAGGACAGATGGAGTGCAGTATAGAACTGTATGGACATGAGACAGGTGGAGTGCAGTATAGAACTGTATGGACATGAGACAGATGGAGTGCAGTATAGAACTGTATGGACATGTGACAGATGGAGTGCAGTATGGAACTGTATGGACATGTGACAGATGGAGTGCAGTATGGAACTGTATAAACACAGGACAGATGGAGTGCAGTATGGAACTGTATGGACACGAGACAGATGGAGTGCAGTATAGAACTGTATGGACACAGGACAGATGGAGTGCAGTATGGAACTGTATGGACATGTGACAGATGGAGTGCAGTATGGAACTGTATGGACATGTGACAGATGGAGTGCAGTATGGAACTGTATGGACATGTGACAGATGGAGTGCAGTATGGAACTGTATAAACACAGGACAGATGGAGTGCAGTATGGAACTGTATGGACACGAGACAGATGGAGTGCAGTATAGAACTGTATGGACATGAGACAGATGGAGTGCAGTATAGAACTGTATGGACACAGGACAGATGGAGTGCAGTATGGAACTGTATGGACACAGGACAGATGGAGTGCAGTATGGAACTGTATGGACACAGGACAGATGGAGTGCAGTATAGAACTGTATGGACACAGGACAGATGGAGTGCAGTATGGAACTGTATGGACACAGGACAGATGGAGTGCAGTATGGAACTGTATAAACACAGGACAGATGGAGTGCAGTATGGAACTGTATGGACACAGGACAGATGGAGTGCAGTATGGAACTGTATGGACATGAGACAGGTGGAGTGCAGTATGGAACTGTATGGACACAGGACAGATGGAGTGCAGTATGGAACTGTATGGACACGAGACAGATGGAGTGCAGAATGGAACTGTATGGACACAGGACAGATGGAGTGCAGTATAGAACTGTATGGACATGTGACAGATGGAGTGCAGTATGGAACTGTATGGACACAGGACAGATGGAGTGCAGTATGGAACTGTATGGACACAGGACAGATGGAGTGCAGTATGGAACTGTATGGACACGAGACAGATGGAGTGCAGTATGGAACTGTATGGACACAGGACAGATGGAGTGCAGTATGGAACTGTATGGACACAGGACAGATGGAGTGCAGTATGGAACTGTATGGACAAAGGACAGATGGAGTGCAGTATAGAACTGTATGGACACAGGACAGATGGAGTGCAGTATGGAACTGTATGGACACGAGACAGATGGAGTGCAGTATGGAACTGTATGGACACGAGACAGATGGAGTGCAATATGGAACTGTATGGACACAGGACAGATGGAGTGCAGTATGGAACTGTATGGACACAGGACAGATGGAGTGCAGTATGGAACTGTATGGACATGAGACAGATGGGGTGCAGTATGGAACTGTATGGACACAGGACAGATGGAGTGCAGTATAGAACTGTATGGACATGTGACAGATGGAGTGCAGTATGGAACTGTATGGACACAGGACAGATGGAGTGCAGTATGGAACTGTATGGACATGAGACAGATGGGGTGCAGTATGGAACTGTATGGACACAGGACAGATGGAGTGCAGTATGGAACTGTATGGACATGAGACAGGTGGAGTGCAGTATGGAACTGTATGGACATGTGACAGATGGAGTGCAGTATGGAACTGTATGGACACAGGACAGATGGAGTGCAGTATGGAACTGTATGGACACAGGACAGATGGAGTGCAGTATGGAACTGTATGGACACAGGACAGATGGAGTGCAGTATGGAACTGTATGGACACAGGACAGATGGAGTGCAGTATGGAACTGTATGGACACGAGACAGATGGAGTGCAGTATGGAACTGTATGGACACGAGACAGATGGAGTGCAATATGGAACTGTATGGACACAGGACAGATGGAGTGCAGTATGGAACTGTATGGACACAGGACAGATGGAGTGCAGTATGGAACTGTATGGACATGAGACAGATGGGGTGCAGTATGGAACTGTATGGACACAGGACAGATGGAGTGCAGTATAGAACTGTATGGACATGTGACAGATGGAGTGCAGTATGGAACTGTATGGACACAGGACAGATGGAGTGCAGTATGGAACTGTATGGACATGAGACAGATGGAGTGCAGTATGGAACTGTATGGACACAGGACAGATGGAGTGCAGTATGGAACTGTATGGACATGAGACAGGTGGAGTGCAGTATGGAACTGTATGGACATGTGACAGATGGAGTGCAGTATGGAACTGTATGGACACAGGACAGATGGAGTGCAGTATGGAACTGTATGGACACAGGACAGATGGAGTGCAGTATGGAACTGTATGGACACAGGACAGATGGAGTGCAGTATGGAACTGTATGGACACAGGACAGATGGAATGCAGTATGGAACTGTATGGACACAGGACAGATGGAGTGCAGTATAGAACTGTATGGACACAGGACAGATGGAGTGCAGTATGGAACTGTATGGACACGAGACAGATGGAGTGCAGTATGGAACTGTATGGACATGTGACAGATGGAGTGCAGTATGGAACTGTATGGACACAGGACAGATGGAGTGCAGTATGGAACTGTATGGACACAGGACAGATGGAGTGCAGTATGGAACTGTATGGACACGAGACAGATGGAGTGCAGTATGGAACTGTATGGACATGAGACAGATGGGGTGCAGTATGGAACTGTATGGACAAAGGACAGATGGAGTGCAGTATGGAACTGTATAAACACAGGACAGATGGAGTGCAGTATAGAACTGTATGGACATGAGACAGGTGGAGTGCAGTATAGAACTGTATGGACATGAGACAGGTGGAGTGCAGTATAGAACTGTATGGACATGAGACAGATGGAGTGCAGTATAGAACTGTATGGACATGTGACAGATGGAGTGCAGTATAGAACTGTATGGACATGAGACAGGTGGAGTGCAGTATGGAACTGTATAAACACAGGACAGATGGAGTGCAGTATAGAACTGTATGGACATGAGACAGGTGGAGTGCAGTATAGAACTGTATGGACATGAGACAGATGGAGTGCAGTATAGAACTGTATGGACATGTGACAGATGGAGTGCAGTATGGAACTGTATGGACATGTGACAGATGGAGTGCAGTATGGAACTGTATAAACACAGGACAGATGGAGTGCAGTATGGAACTGTATGGACACGAGACAGATGGAGTGCAGTATAGAACTGTATGGACACAGGACAGATGGAGTGCAGTATGGAACTGTATGGACATGTGACAGATGGAGTGCAGTATGGAACTGTATGGACATGTGACAGATGGAGTGCAGTATGGAACTGTATGGACATGTGACAGATGGAGTGCAGTATGGAACTGTATAAACACAGGACAGATGGAGTGCAGTATGGAACTGTATGGACACGAGACAGATGGAGTGCAGTATAGAACTGTATGGACATGAGACAGATGGAGTGCAGTATAGAACTGTATGGACACAGGACAGATGGAGTGCAGTATGGAACTGTATGGACACAGGACAGATGGAGTGCAGTATGGAACTGTATGGACACAGGACAGATGGAGTGCAGTATAGAACTGTATGGACACAGGACAGATGGAGTGCAGTATGGAACTGTATGGACACAGGACAGATGGAGTGCAGTATGGAACTGTATAAACACAGGACAGATGGAGTGCAGTATGGAACTGTATGGACACAGGACAGATGGAGTGCAGTATGGAACTGTATGGACATGAGACAGGTGGAGTGCAGTATGGAACTGTATGGACACAGGACAGATGGAGTGCAGTATGGAACTGTATGGACACGAGACAGATGGAGTGCAGAATGGAACTGTATGGACACAGGACAGATGGAGTGCAGTATAGAACTGTATGGACATGTGACAGATGGAGTGCAGTATGGAACTGTATGGACACAGGACAGATGGAGTGCAGTATGGAACTGTATGGACACAGGACAGATGGAGTGCAGTATGGAACTGTATGGACACGAGACAGATGGAGTGCAGTATGGAACTGTATGGACACAGGACAGATGGAGTGCAGTATGGAACTGTATGGACACAGGACAGATGGAGTGCAGTATGGAACTGTATGGACAAAGGACAGATGGAGTGCAGTATAGAACTGTATGGACACAGGACAGATGGAGTGCAGTATGGAACTGTATGGACACGAGACAGATGGAGTGCAGTATGGAACTGTATGGACACGAGACAGATGGAGTGCAATATGGAACTGTATGGACACAGGACAGATGGAGTGCAGTATGGAACTGTATGGACACAGGACAGATGGAGTGCAGTATGGAACTGTATGGACATGAGACAGATGGGGTGCAGTATGGAACTGTATGGACACAGGACAGATGGAGTGCAGTATAGAACTGTATGGACATGTGACAGATGGAGTGCAGTATGGAACTGTATGGACACAGGACAGATGGAGTGCAGTATGGAACTGTATGGACATGAGACAGATGGGGTGCAGTATGGAACTGTATGGACACAGGACAGATGGAGTGCAGTATGGAACTGTATGGACATGAGACAGGTGGAGTGCAGTATGGAACTGTATGGACATGTGACAGATGGAGTGCAGTATGGAACTGTATGGACACAGGACAGATGGAGTGCAGTATGGAACTGTATGGACACAGGACAGATGGAGTGCAGTATGGAACTGTATGGACACAGGACAGATGGAGTGCAGTATGGAACTGTATGGACACAGGACAGATGGAATGCAGTATGGAACTGTATGGACACAGGACAGATGGAGTGCAGTATAGAACTGTATGGACACAGGACAGATGGAGTGCAGTATGGAACTGTATGGACACGAGACAGATGGAGTGCAGTATGGAACTGTATGGACATGTGACAGATGGAGTGCAGTATGGAACTGTATGGACACAGGACAGATGGAGTGCAGTATGGAACTGTATGGACACAGGACAGATGGAGTGCAGTATGGAACTGTATGGACACGAGACAGATGGAGTGCAGTATGGAACTGTATGGACATGAGACAGATGGGGTGCAGTATGGAACTGTATGGACAAAGGACAGATGGAGTGCAGTATGGAACTGTATAAACACAGGACAGATGGAGTGCAGTATAGAACTGTATGGACATGAGACAGGTGGAGTGCAGTATAGAACTGTATGGACATGAGACAGGTGGAGTGCAGTATAGAACTGTATGGACATGAGACAGATGGAGTGCAGTATAGAACTGTATGGACATGTGACAGATGGAGTGCAGTATAGAACTGTATGGACATGAGACAGGTGGAGTGCAGTATGGAACTGTATGGACACAGGACAGATGGAGTGCAGTATGGAACTGTATGGACACAGGACAGATGGAGTGCAATGTGGAACTGTATGGACACAGGACAGATGGAGTGCAGTATGGAACTGTATGGACACAGGACAGATGGAGTGCAGTATGGAACTGTATGGACACAGGACAGATGGAATGCAGTATGGAACTGTATGGACACGAGACAGATGGAGTGCAGTATGGAACTGTATGGACATGTGACAGATGGAGTGCAGTATGGAACTGTATGGACACAGGACAGATGGAGTGCAGTATGGAACTGTATGGACAAAGGACAGATGGAGTGCAGTATGGAACTGTATGGACACGAGACAGATGGAGTGCAATATGGAACTGTATGGACATGAGACAGGTGGAGTGCAGTATGGAACTGTATGGACACAGGACAGATGGAGTGCAGTATGGAACTGTATGGACATGTGACAGATGGAGTGCAGTATGGAACTGTATGGACACAGGACAGATGGAGTGCAGTATGGAACTGTATGGACATGTGACAGATGGAGTGCAGTATGGAACTGTATGGACACAGGACGGATGGAGTGCAGTATGGAACTGTATGGACACAGGACAGATGGAGTGCAGTATGGAACTGTATGGACACAGGACAGATGGAGTGCAGTATCAAGTCCTTAGGGGGCCATTTCAGCAATATAAATTAGAGCAAACTAGAAATACCTGGTGACTGTGAGAATTACATTTGTTCCAGTCCAACCTAGTCCTAGTATGAGATAGACCTTACTCAGTATACATACATCTGGAGAACACAATACATTATAATAAGATTAAAAACTTTAGGTTAGGGTGTAAAGATGGAGGTTAGGATGTAAAGATGGAGGTTAGGGTGTAAAGATGGAGGTTAGGGTGTAAAGATGGAGGTTAGGATGTAAAGATGGAGGTTAGGATGTAAAGATGGAGGTTAGGGTGGAGGTTAGGATGTAAAGATGGAGGTTAGGGTGTAAAGATGGAGGTTAGGGTGTAAATATGGAGGTTAGGGTGTAAAGATGGAGGTTAGGGTGTAAAGATGGAGGTTAGGGTGGAGGTTAGAGTGGACTGTACTTTTCTGAGCACTTGTCACCTCACGTTTAGACTCCTGTCACTCACGGTTGGTAGGACTTGTGACGTGTCCCATCAAACTCCTGCCACTTATCCAGAATGCTGTGGCCTGTCGACTGTTCGACCTTCTGAAGTTCTTATGTCACACTTCTCTACTATCTTCCAAGTAATCATTTTCTATACGACCTTGGAGCAGTAAAGGGAACGAACAAGCCATTACAGAAACATTAGTTTACCAGTTGTGCTCTAATATATATGGAAGCTCTGATATCTCATAGGTAACGAAAAAGCCCTTTCACGTTTGTATCAATAATGTTTACAACTTCATTAACGACAGAACTGACTGCATCTCAATGCCCAAATTATCACTCCTCTATTGCCTAGTACCATAACCATGGGATCTCAGACATCTTGAAGGCACGGTGCCAAATGTAAGCTTGTGGAGGTTTAACCCTGAGCTCACAGAAGAGCTTTACTGTTCTGCCATTTGAGAAGCCAAAACCACATTCTTTGAAACTAGCGAGAACACAGAAGCCTGCCTATCCTTTCTATTGGAAACACTTCATGAAAATGTAGGGCAGAGTTTGTTGAGCTGAGAAACTAATGGATCAGGTGGAGCAGAGCCCCATAGTTGGAACTCTGCTCCTATTGGTTTACCCATGATGCACTAGGTCTAAGTTTTTGAATCTTTCCACTTTGCGTCAGCCGATGAGAGTGCAGCAGCGTCATTATGAGTCCTCATAACAGAGGCCACACCCCTTCTGTCACCTGCCTCGGGCATGTCCCTCCTGTGTGTGGACAGAATGGGGTAAGTAACTGTAACCATTAGTTACCAACGGCTCTAACAACCAGGCGCTCTTTTAAATGTTCTTTGTACAATTTCAATTTCTCAGCAAGGAATGGGAGCGGCCAACAGTGAGCCAGGATAAGGTGATCATCAACAAGGCCAGTATGGGACTTGTCGTTGGCTTGGATTCCCAGAACGATAAACTGTCCACAAACTTGAGTCACCTTGTCCATTAGTGCCGAAGCAACAGTGTCTAAGCCAAAGGCACTGGCTCCAAGCACTGTCTCCGGGCACCGGCTCCTGGCACTGGCTCCAAGCATTGGGTACAGCTCCAGAAGGGGCTCTAACCATAAGGTTGCCTTAGAAATGCCACTCTCAACTCTAGTGAAGCTTTTCACTGGCCCATACACCTAGAAATGGGGTACCAAAATGTAAAGGTCTGATATTTTTTGTAATGTAATGGGGTTTTTTTTGTATGTAATTTTTTCTGCACAACATCATGTTTCGGTTATGTCAGAACTTAGTAGTCTGTTCTCGCGTTTTCTTTAGAGAACATGTATGTTTTACTTATCGTGAGGTTTGGTTTCTAATGTTCAACTTCCGGGTACTCTCGGGGGTTAATGCGGTGCACGCGCATTGACAACCAAAGTGATGAGTGATTAGCGCCCTAGGAGAGCAGAATGAGGTAATGCAATACATTAGTAACGTCTATCTTTATACAGAATGTTAATTATCTATGTATTGTGTGTGAAACTACAACGATGCCTTTTGTATTTCTTTTGTTTACTCTGTAGTTTTCACGGTGTTAAAAGGATGTTACAGTGGTGCACGTAAGAAAATAAAACGACACCCGTTTGAAACTCGCTGCGTCTTTTTATGAAATCCGAGGGGCCGCTACACATAAGCCCTCTACATCAACCTCACTGCCTGTTAGTGGGCGTGAAACACTGCCTTGCTATAGTTGCACTGCCCTTGTAGGATGGCAAGGAAAACCGTAAGCGTGTTTCTCCCCGATTCCAAAAGAATCAGAACAAGGACCGGACCATAGAGGGGGGAGGTCAGGCAGCCCTCCTGCTCCATATCACAGGCACCAATTAGAGATGGCCCTCTACGCTTCCAAGAGGAAGAAAGCAGCCACCAGGGATCAGATGCACGATAAAAAGACTTACTGTACTTCCTTCTCCTGTTTAAAAGTTCCCAACTATACTGTCTCACCTTCATAGAAAGAAACATGCAGAGACTCACCACCCAGTAACAGACCACATAATGTGGGACTCAGCTCCCAGCAACAGACCACATAATGTGGGACTCACCACCCAGCAACAGACCACATAATGTGGGACTCACCACCCAGCAACAGACCACATAATGTGGGACTCACCACCCAGCAACAGACCACATAATGTGGGACTCACCACCCAGCAACAGACCACATAATGTGGGACTCACCACCCAGTAACAGACCACATAATGTGGGACTCACCACCCAGCAACAGACCACATAATGTGGGACTCACCACCCAGCAACAGACCACATAATGTGGGACTCACCACCCAGCAACAGACCACATAATGTGGGACTAACCACCCAGCAACAGACCACATAATGTGGGACCAACCACCCAGCAACAGACCACATAATGTGGGACTCACCTCCCAGCAACAGACCACATAATGTGGGACTAACCACCCAGCAACAGACCACATAATGTGGGACTCACCACCCAGCAACAGACCACATAATGTGGGACTAACCACCCAGCAACAGACCACATAATGTGGGACCAACCACCCAGCAACAGACCACATATTGTGGGACTCACCTCCCAGCAACAGACCACATAATGTGGGACTAACCACCCAGCAACAGACCACATAATGTGGGACTCACCACTCAGTAACAGACCACATAATTTGGGACTCACCACCCAGCAACAGACCAGATAATGTGGGACTCACCACCCAGCAACAGACCACATAATGTGGGACTCACCACCCAGCAACAGACCAGATAATGTGGGACTCACCACCCAGCAACAGACCAGATAATTTGGGACTCACAACCCAGCAACAGACCACATAATGTGGGACTCACCACCCAGCAACAGACCAGATAATGTGGGACTCACCACCCACCAACAGACCAGATAATTTGGGACTCACCACCCAGCAACAGACCACATAATGTGGGACTCACCACCCAGCAACAGACCACATAATGTGGGACTCACCACCCAGTAACAGACCACATAATGTGGGACTCACCACCCAGCAACAGACCACATAATGTGGGACTCACCACCCAGCAACAGACCACATAATGTGGGACTCACAACCCAGCAACAGACCACATAATGTGGGACTCACCACTCAGTAACAGACCACATAATGTGGGACTCACCACCCAGCAACAGACCAGATAATGTGGGACTCACCACCCAGCAACAGACCACATAATGTGGGACTCATCACCCAGCAACAGACCAGATAATGTGGGACTCACCACCCAGCAACAGACCAGATAATTTGGGACTCACAACCCAGCAACAGACCACATAATGTGGGACTCACCACCCAGCAACAGACCAGATAATGTGGGACTCACCACCCACCAACAGACCAGATAATTTGGAACTCACCACCCAGCAACAGACCACATAATGTGGGACTCACCACCCAGCAACAGACCAGATAATTTGGGACTCACCACCCAGCAACAGACCACATAATGTGGGACTCACCACCCAGCAACAGACCAGATAATGTGGGACTCACCACCCAGCAACAGACCAGATAATTTGGGACTCACCACCCAGCAACAGACCACATAATGTGGGACTCACCACCCAGCAACAGACCACATATTGTGGGACTCACCTCCCAGCAACAGACCACATAATGTGGGACTAACCACCCAGCAACAGACCACATAATGTGGGACTCACCACTCAGTAACAGACCACATAATTTGGGACTCACCACCCAGCAACAGACCAGATAATGTGGGACTCACCACCCAGCAACAGACCACATAATGTGGGACTCACCACCCAGCAACAGACCAGATAATGTGGGACTCACCACCCAGCAACAGACCAGATAATTTGGGACTCACAACCCAGCAACAGACCACATAATGTGGGACTCACCACCCAGCAACAGACCAGATAATGTGGGACTCACCACCCACCAACAGACCAGATAATTTGGGACTCACCACCCAGCAACAGACCACATAATGTGGGACTCACCACCCAGCAACAGACCACATAATGTGGGACTCACCACCCAGTAACAGACCACATAATGTGGGACTCACCACCCAGCAACAGACCACATAATGTGGGACTCACCACCCAGCAACAGACCACATAATGTGGGACTCACAACCCAGCAACAGACCACATAATGTGGGACTCACCACTCAGTAACAGACCACATAATGTGGGACTCACCACCCAGCAACAGACCAGATAATGTGGGACTCACCACCCAGCAACAGACCACATAATGTGGGACTCATCACCCAGCAACAGACCAGATAATGTGGGACTCACCACCCAGCAACAGACCAGATAATTTGGGACTCACAACCCAGCAACAGACCACATAATGTGGGACTCACCACCCAGCAACAGACCAGATAATGTGGGACTCACCACCCACCAACAGACCAGATAATTTGGAACTCACCACCCAGCAACAGACCACATAATGTGGGACTCACCACCCAGCAACAGACCAGATAATTTGGGACTCACCACCCAGCAACAGACCACATAATGTGGGACTCACCACCCAGCAACAGACCAGATAATGTGGGACTCACCACCCAGCAACAGACCAGATCATTTGGGACTCACCACCCAGCAACAGACCACATAATGTGGGACTCACCACCCAGCAACAGACCAGATAATTTGGGACTCACAACCCAGCAACAGACCACATAATGTGGGACTCACCACCCAGCAACAGACCAGATAATTTGGGACTCACAACCCAGCAACAGACCACATAATGTGGGACTCACCACCCAGCAACAGACCACATAATGTGGGACTCACCACCCAGCAACAGACCAGATAATTTGGGACTCACCACCCAGCAACAGACCACGTGAATTGATTTCAGATGAAAAGTTCTACCTGTTTTACCAAGTTATTGGTTTAAAACAATGGGAACGAAAACGTATTCTTGCCTATTAAAACTAAGAGAGCTTAACCTCGCAGTATTTGCCCAGCCAAAGATGAATAACCAAATGTAGGTTTCACATATTGTTAAACATATTTATATGTTTATATATTTTTATGTTTATATCATACATTATTACTGTATAGATGTTGCATTCCATCTCACAAGAATTGCATTTGATGCTATGAGCTTCAGTGCATTTGACATATAAAATACATAAAATACAATTTTGATTTGACTATTACACACACGTGGGGATTAACCCTTTATTAGTGAAGAGCTAATTAATCCACTGCAGCCTTATTATATTATAATTATTCTGTGAAATGTCACCAATCAAGTCCCCATGCTTGAATCATATCAGCTTAATGGTGTAGTCTCCAACAAACCAGTCCAATGATACTCTCTCATGTCGACTGACAGCATCTGGAAAATTCCTTACATTTTATTAAAAACTAACACTCGGATCACTTTGGAAATGTCTGACTACTAAGATGCGCCCTCTCAAGGTTGGAGCCATTTATTTTTCCTTTTCTTGTAGCAACGTAAAATATTCGTTGATATTCAGGTAACAATACATTTTCCGGAAAGGAGGGGAAATCCATTTTCATTTCAGAGAGTTTTTGTCCAGAGACCCCTCATGATAAATAACTCTCTTACAGTCCATTATAGCCAAACCCTCTGAAAATATGTCTCATAGAGATGTTTTGTGTCGTTATCGGTTGGAAAATGTGTAGCAATGGCAGTTCTCTATGTTACCCACTATACTTCTTTACCAATACCATAGCTTTTTCCCATATAGATTTTTGCATAGTGACAAGCAATATCATTACACAGAAGGTCTGCCGCTTATTGCTCACTTATCATCTAATCATAAAATAAGATATTAAATTATCACATTTTCAAATCGTTCAGGTCAACAGAACTTTAACTGTTGACTTTTAGAGTAACTGTCTAAAATACCGTTTACAAAATTCTTATGATATTGATATTTGAACATGGGCTATATGTTTTTTATTATAAATATATAAATAACAACGAAGTCTTGGAATGAACCAAGAAGATTAAAACGAATAGAAAGGAAAACAATATTTTGTTTCAAATAATTAGTTATCTGGACAAGACGTGGCCAATATTGAAGATATATGAAATATCTTTCATCCAGGACCATAAATGTTAAACGTCCAGAAAAACGTAACAAATGTTTTCAGTGAATTCTACTTAAAGTGTGTTTATTTTGATGGATACTTGATTATTTATAGGTAACCAATATATTATTCTATCATTGGTCACACTCCCAATGGGAAAACTCGCAAGGGCACAAGGGCTCAAGGGCACAAGGGCTCAAGGGCTCAAGGGCAGAACAGGAAAACCACCGGCATTTGCCAAGCCCGACTTGATACGCCTCGTCTGTTCACAATTGAAAGTCCACCTGGGCTGAGATGAATAATAACACAGCGTTCGTGTGAAAGTGACTTTGATTTCGAGTTGACAGACGGACATGAACGGGATTTAATCGTATGGGTCGACCGGTAGATAGTATGCAATGCATTGTGTTACAGTCGGCGTGCTGCTGGTTGGTTTTATCGGTTGGGACCGCGGGCGTCTGAAGGAACCTCTCCGGATGTGTCTCTGTCCAGCACGCGCGTAGTGCTGAAAGGTGACGCGGATATGATAAACAACAACAACAAGTTTTCGAGAACTTCAAGAATTCAAAAAAATAAAACAATCTTGCACGCAGTTTCAAACGCCTACATAAAACTAGTTTTTAAGGAAGGCACGTCCACATGTACCGGTCGATAAGGAACTTATCCTACTACTAGGAGAGAGGAGGAGTGCATCATTTGCTGTAGGAGCGGCTGTCTGCAGAAATGCCAGCCAACCTCACCTCCTCAAACAACACCGTGCTAGAGATTAACACCACTCAACACCAGGACTATAACTTCCTTGCTCTGATATTTGGAGTATTGCTTATTGTGGTCATCATCTGTGGGAATTTGCTTGTGTGCCTTAGTATTTACAGGGAGAACGCATTGAAAACTACAACCAACTACTTCATTGTCAGCCTGGCTGTGGCTGATTTGATGTTGGCAGTTCTGGTGTTGCCCCTGTTCATATATGTTGAGGTGAGTAAAACCATATGATGCCTCAGTCGAAAACATGCACTTTATTCACATTCAAACAATGTGCCTTAATGATGATGAATTATTACAGTGTAAATAGTATTTGTAGTGATTGTAAAATTGCAAAACATAAAATACAAGAAAAATTACATTTTAATATTGATTAGACAGGGCCAATTAATTATGATTGGCGACAATTTCCAATTAACATTGTTTATCATGTACTGTGTCGTCTGACACACTAAACCAGAGCTAATTACTACAGAAAGGACAACCTCGTCAACCAAAAACATAATTGTTGTTTGAGTTCGGTTTGTTTCTGTCTGTCGCACTCTATGCATGGGTGAACATGGCAGAGAACGGACGCGGGATTAGCAGTTAACTCATTAAACTAATGGTTGGCAATGGCTTGTGTGCCCATATTGCTGTGGTTGTCAAAGCTTTTCTGTCAAAGCATCTCATAAAGCTTGTCAACATTGGAAAATTAGTGGCGCCAGCTAAATGACCATTAGAAAACAGGACTTCACAACATCTGTTGCTGCACTGGGACATATTGAATGTCTGTTTTTCTAGTTATAACCAGGTGAACATAAAGCTACGTCTGTCTATAAGTCATTACTAGAGGTTGCAATAATTGTCCTCATTTTATACAGTGGCTACACTGCAGATGACTGTATTTGTCCCCTCAGGGGACACCTGTCATCTCTCTGCTAATGTGACCAGAACCCCACACTGTTCATGCTAACAACCAGCTCACCATCTCTCTCCTCACTCTACCTCCTCACTCTACCTCATCACTCCACCTCCTCACTCTACCTCCTCACCACCTCCTCACTCCACCTCCTCACTCTACCTCCTCACTCCACCTCCTCACTCTACCTCCTCACTCCACCTCCTCACTCCACCTCCTCACTCTACCTCCTCACTCTACCTCCTCACTCCACCTCCTCACTCCATCTCCTCACTCTACCTCTTCACTCCACCTCCTCACTCCACCTCCTCACTCCACCTCCTCACTCCACCTCCTCACTCCACCTCCTCACTCCACCTCCTCACTCTACCTCCTCACTCCACCTCCTCACTCTACCTCCTCACTCCACCTCCTCACTCTACCTCCTCACTCTACCTCCTCACTCCACCTCCTCACTCCACCTCCTCACTCCATCTCCTCACTCTACCTCCTCACTCCACCTACTCACTCTACCTCCTCACTCCACCTCCTCACTCCACCTCCTCACTCCACCTCCTCACTCTACCTCCTCACTCCACCTCCTCACTCTACCTCCTCACTCCACCTCCTCACTCCACCTCCTCACTCCACCTCCTCACTCCACCTCCTCACTCTACCTCCTCACTCCACCTCCTCACTCCACCTCCTCACTCTACCTCCTCATTCCACCTCCTCACTCTACCTCCTCACTCCACCTCCTCACTCCACCTCCTCACTCTACCTCCTCACTCCACCTCCTCACTCCACCTCCTCACTTGTTTGGTTTGTCACTGACTGATCATTCCAATAACAGAGTCCGATTTTTTTTTAAAGCAGCTCTGGCCCCTTTACAGAGTGGAAATAGGCAGATATTGCGACCCAAATACCAAGCAGAACGAGAGCATGGATGGATTGATGAATAAAATCCAATGCACCTTTTTCAAATTATTTCAGAAGGCAGCCACAAGGTCTGGTATCCCTCTACTAACGTCGTCCCTGAGGGAAATGCTGGTCTGTAGTGGCTGGTAGAAGTCACCTCATGTGATGGAATCCCCCTATAAAATGGCC
The DNA here is from genome assembly GCA_029465975.1 of Dallia pectoralis. Classification (NCBI taxonomy): domain Eukaryota; kingdom Metazoa; phylum Chordata; class Actinopteri; order Esociformes; family Umbridae; genus Dallia; species Dallia pectoralis. The sequence goes on along the minus strand of CM055745.1, from coordinate 2,210,998 downwards.
TGGTAGGAGGAAAATGCATTTTCTATGGTGGAATTACACATCACCTGAGCCTAGATGACGGTGAACAAGTCCCCGAATCAAAGCGAGAGAGAGAGACACACACACAGAGAGAGAGAGAGAGAGACAGAAGAAGAGAAGACAGAGAGACAGAAGAAGAGAAGCCATTAGAAACAAGCCAATTAAAGATGTATTTCTCTATTGCTCTGATGATTTGAATAACAGTAAAGTTGTTATTCCAATCACCAAAGAGGACACAAACGCGTCATGCCCGCGACTTGTGTCAAGCCTGCAATTTCCAATCAGCCAGAGGGTCGTCACTCCACAGGGCAGGATGATGGAGCTGCATCAGGGCTTAATGTTCAAATTGATTTCACAGACACACACAGTGTGGTGGGTGCAGAACCTTCACCCAGAGGAACCTTGGAAACTGATTGGAGGGCAGAGAGGTGCTTGGAGTCATCGGCAGGCCTCGGGCACTTTCTTCATCCATCTTTCCGCGATTCGCCACGCCATATTCCCTTGGCTCTTTTCAATCTCACCAAAGGAGCAGAGCAGCTCCAGAAAGTCCTTGCTTTGACCGCATTCCTTAATTGTGTTCCGCGGGGGCGGGAAAGTGGAAAGACCGATAAAGAGCCAGAGTTCGGTTGAAGGTGATTGATGTTGACCTTTGTGGTCTGTTTCCGTTCCAGGGTGGTCTATGGTCACTGGACATAACGGTGTGTGTGTGTTTGTGGTCACTGGAGATAACGGTTTGTTTAGTTCCAGGGTGGTGTGTGGTCACTGAACATAACAGTGTGTGTGTGTTCAGTTCCAGGGTGGTGTGTGGTCACTGAACATAACGGTGTGTGTGTGTGTTCAGTTCCAGGGTGGTGTGTGGTCACTGAACATAACGATTTGTGTGTGTGTGTGTTCAGTTCCAGGGTGGTGTGTGGTCTCTGAACATAACGATTTGTGTGTGTGTGTGTGTGTTCAGTTCCAGGGTGGTGTGTGGTCTCTGAACATAACGATTTGTGTGTGTGTGTGTGTTCAGTTCCAGGGTGGTGTGTGGTCTCTGAACGTGCACATCTGTGATGGCCTGATGACCATGGATGTGTTGCTGTGCACAGCCTCCATATTCAACCTCTGTGCCATCAGCATCGACAGGTGATCAACCTTTCATTAATAATAAATAATAATAATAATTCATTACATTTATATAGCGCTTTTCTGGGACCTCAAAGCGCTTTACATGGAAGGGGAATCTCCTCAACCACCACCAATGTGCAGCATCCACCTGGATGGCGCGACGCCAGCCATATTGCACACACCAGCTTACTGGAGGAGAGGAGACGGTGATGAAGCCAATACATATATATATTTATATAGTGATGATTAGGTGGCCATGATGGACAGAGGACAAGGGGCAAATTTGGCCAGAATGCCGTGGTTACACCCCTACTCTTTATCGAAGGACATCCTGGGGTCATGACCTCGGTTTTACATCTCATCCCAAGGACTAACTCTCCTGATGCCTCTGACTTCTGACTGACTGACTGTCTTTATGTTAAACCTAATCCTAACCCTAACCTTTATCTTAAACTGAACCCTGATCTTAACCTTTATGTTAAACTGAACCCTGACCTCAACCTTTATGTTAAACTGAACCCTGACCTCAACCTTTATGTTAAACTGAACCCTGACCTTAACCTTTATGTTAAACTTAATCCTAACCTTCGCATTTATGTTAAACTTAATCCTAATCCCAACCTTTATGTTCAACTTAACCCTGACATAGTTAGTATAATGATTGTTTTACATAAAATATGTATATAAATAAGTACTCCATTGTCAGCGCTACGGAGGTCCAATTACCTTCTAGTCGTTTGCTTTTCACATGAAAAATGAAAAATCGCAACTAACTTCTAACTATGTATGTCATGTGTATCGCCACGCCTCTCGTTCTATGCAGAAATCCATCATTTTTAATACGTTTCTGTAGAATAAAACTCAATTTCAAATTTCTTTTGCTGCTCGAGGCCCTTTCTTAATTTAATATTTCTCGTCACCTCCACCCTCGTTTCTTTCTATATAGCCGTTATCTGAGAAAGCCAGTGAGGGAGGTTTTAACACAAGGTGGATGAATTGAGAATAGGTAGAGACGTCTATGTGTTTTAGAACGGTGGAATCTCTTATGTATATAAACATTATACTGTGGATAAATAATGTGTGTCTTTACACAGGACAAGATACAAAGGTAGGGAATAATGCTTCACTAGTTCTCATAAGTGTAGACTAAAAACCACTTCACCTAAACAGGTTCAGCAGTCACCTGATCAGGACCACTGCGTAGTTCTAGATGTTTCTGCGTAGTTCTAGATGTTTCTGCGTAGTTCTAGATGCTTCTAGATGTTTCTGCATAGTTCTAGATGCTTCTAGATGTTTCTGCGTAGTTCTAGATGCTTCTAGATGTTTCTGCATAGTTCTAGATGCTTCTAGATGTTTCTGCGTAGTTCTAGATGCTTCTAGATGTTTCTGCATAGTTCTAGATGCTTCTAGATGTTTCTGCGTAGTTCTAGATGCTTCTAGATGTTTCTGCCTAGTTCTAGATGCTCCTAGATGTTTTTTTCTGAATCTTCTCTCTGCTTCGTCAGGTTCATTGCTGTCTCCATTCCACTCAACTACAACCGGAAGCATGTGGACCAGAGGCAGATGTTTCTGCTGTCAGGCACTTGGATCTTGGCCGTGGCTGTGGCCTCGCCTGTCATATTTGGCATTCAGAATGTCCCCCAGCGGGACCCTAATGAGTGTAAACTGGAGGACGACAACTATGTGGTTTACTCCTCTGTCTGCTCCTTCTTTCTTCCCTGCCCAATCATGCTCCTCCTCTACTGTGGCATGTTCAGGGGCTTGAGGAGGTGGGAGGAGGCACGCAAGGCCAAGCTGCAGAGGAGCATCCAGGCGTGCAGGAAGTTCCAGGAAGGAGCTGCCTCCCTGCCTCCTCCACCCGTTATCAAGCGTGAGGAGCTCATGGACACAAAGCGTGAGCTGAAGGAGTTAAATCTGGAGGAGCTGGCCCCTTTCCACCTGGAGTCCCCAGACGGCCCTTATGTAAACTCCTCTCCGGACACCCCAGACTGCCCGTATAACACCTCCTCAAACATTTCAGAGCACCAGGATGGACCTGTGCCTACTGTTGTGGCCTACTCCAACCTCAGATACAACCTCCACCCTCCACCTGTTCTTCACAAGAAGAAGAAGAGGGCAAAGATTAATGGCAGAGAGAGAAAGGCCATGAAGGTGCTTCCTGTGGTCGTGGGTGAGTTGCTTTTCCTTCCCTCGTCTGTAGGCTTTGTACTGCGCTGAGTTTCTATTGTCGGCCAAGACCCTGCCAGACATTTAAATGGCAATGCAACACAATGAGCTTCCTCGTCTTTGTTAGACGCTAGTTAAAGCCAAAACAATGTGGCGATTAGTATGCTTCTGGAGACGGTACCCCATAAGTGAAGTCAGGTTCACGTTACTGACACATAATGATGTTTTAAATGCATTAGGTTATCTTGTTAAGGTACAAAAGCATGAATCCAGCTGAAGGAATTTAAATCAGACACAATGTGGCCTCAAGCTGGAAAATGGCATCCATAAACATGAATAAAGCAGCTTTAAACAAACCATTAATTTAGGTTGATTGCTATTGAGCCCCTGGGGTTGTCATTGTAATTTTTTACACGTTTATTGTCTCCAACGAGACATCAGTCACTCATGTTTGGTCTAGTGGTATGTTGAGTTAGAAAGTGTTTGAACTAAACTCATATTCTCTAGCATCTATCTTTGTAAAACGCCTTTCATGGCTTTCCCAATTATCAGATCTTTGACATTTTTTAAATTCTTCTGAATTTCTGGAATGCACTTCCTGTATCCTTTACAGAACGTTTCTGTTAGTGAGCCCACCCCCATGTCACTAAAGATTGGTCATACCAATTAAGAGGGTTTACAAATATGCGGGTCGATATTTGGTGGGCACGTTGTGATGCACAAGTTAGTATTAGTCCTGTAAACAAGTCAGCAAGCATAAAATGTAACATGATGACAACAAGTCTGGACTATGTTTGGTTTAAACGATCCTAACCTGTTGGCTACATTCAGACACATGCTGGATATTAGCCTTGTACTGTAATTCCCCAGACAGAGATAAGCTTGGATGCTTGGCTCTTATCAATATCCCTCACTAAGAACACAACATCACCTTTCTGTCCCCAGACCTGTGATGACTAGCGGAACTAGTCATCCACTTTTCGTTCTTTTTGTATTGTGCTCACTTTTTTTGAAATTTCACAGACATAGTGTCATAAACAATTGTTTGGTAAGAAGAAAGAACAGGTACGCTCAGAAATAGACAAAACCCGGGCAGACCAAGTGAATGAGCAAATAATACTGTTAATGGTAAAGAACGAAACCCTAACCCTATCAGTCCGACAGAACATCAGTCCAACAGAACATCGGTTCGACAGAACATCGGTCCGACAGAACATCGGTCCGACAGAACATCAGTCCGAAACAATCTCAGGAAGTAGTTATAGACGAGGTAACTTGTATGCCTGGAGATATGGTTACAGTTTAGGTGAGATACTAGCGTGTCAAGTATTTACCAGATGAGACACAAACCTGAACCTGTAACAGAGTGATGCTAAAAAGAGAAACTTGTGGAGAGAATAGTAAGTGTCTGTGATCCAAGGTTCACCAGCTCATCCATAAAACATGGTGGAAGCTGTGCTATGGCTTAGATATTTTGGCTACGACTGGAACTTTTCTTTTTGGATGATGTGACCGCTGACATAAGCAGGGTAAATTCGACTGGGGACCGAAGCATCTTGTCTGCTCAGATAACACACAGTGCTTCTAATCTACCTGGACGCCATTTCGTCATGCAGTAGGACAATAACAGCCAGTACCACAGCTGGCCCTAGTCAATCACCAAGTCTGAATACAATTGAGCTGTCACACGGTCGATAAAAGACGGACAATAAGGTCCCCAAACAAACGGGTTACGGCAGAGCACCTGCATGTAATTATTATACTAAACATGACTACTTTATTGTACATAATCCTAGTCTGTCTATATACTTTCGTGTTCTTTCATTTACTTCTACCAAAATGCAAAATTAGTGGATGAAAGGCAAAACTGTGTACAATGCTGCCTCCAATATTTACGAGACTGAATTTAAACAACAGCAAAACCAGTCTCTTCCTCTTTTCTTAGCGAACGACACTGGGAATGTATAATCTAGTGCAGTGGAATCACAGGTGGGGAGGTTTTAATGTGAATATGACCAGTATAGTCTAGTGCAGTGTGATCACAGGTGGGAAGGTTTTTAATTTGAATACGACGAGACACACTTCAATGCAAACTGAAAAAAAGGTCTGTGAAAAAAGTTTACATGGAAAACAGAACTTTGTAGAACAATTTTGTAGAAAAAAAAATTATGAACATAAAACTAAAACATTTACAGCAGATGTTTATCGGTCATGTTTGCTAGCATTTATGCTATAGTAAAGCCAACATTTTACATGTGGTAGTTTTTATTCAAGCTTATTTAACATTCGGAAATATGATAGGACCTTGAGAAACCCTGACATAAGTCATCCCCAATACGCTGTCCAATCAGTATGTAAATATAGCTTGAGGCCTCCCCAATACACTATCCAATCAGTATGTAAATATAGCCTTAGGCCTTAAGGCCCATTGAGGATTCTACACCAACAGCATCATTGTGTGATTGGTTGTGCTTTAATCCTTCTGACAGGAAGCATGGGCCTCTAAACACAGCCACGTAAACACCGCCATGTAAACACAACACAGCCACGTAAATACAGACAAATGATCGTTACGGAGAACAGTATTTCTTGGAAGACAAGCCCCACTGTGAACTACATGAAGACCCAAGCAAATGTCGGTTCTGTAAGCGAATCTGCGTTTGAGGCTGTGTAGCGGTCAGAACGGACACACAACCGATGGAACTGGACCTTGGAGTAGTGGGAAAAGGTTGTCTGCTTTGATGAGTCTCATTTTTTTAATCATCACATGGACAGCTGAGAACGTGTGTGCCGGTTACCTGTGGAAAGTGATGATACCAGGATGCACTCTGGGAAGTAATGGTACCAGGATGCACTCTGGGAAGACAACAAGCTGATGGAGGGAGTGTGACGATCAGGGTAATGATGAAATGGGAGATCCTGGGCATTAATGTAGATCTCTATTTGACCTGAACTACCTACCTAAACATTGTCACAGACCAGGTACACCCCTTAATGGTAATATTATTCCATGATGGCAGTGGCCTCTGTCAGCAGGATAATGCTCTCTGCCACCCTGCACACATTATTTAAATGGTTTGAAGAACATGATGGAGAGTTCAGATATAGAACTGAAGCTGAGTCATGCTGAACAAATTGATCATATGAAATGCTAGTCGGCACATTCTCTTGTTCAACCAATAGCTCGCCTCCACATGAATGGAGTGCGTTGGAGTGAGTGAACGGAGTGCGTTGGAGTGAGTGAACGGAGTGCGTTGGAGTAAGTGAATGGAGTGCGTAGGAGTGAGTGAATGGAGTGCATTGGAGTAAGTGAATGGAGTGCGTTGGAGTTAGTGAATGGAGTGCGTTGGAGTGAGTGAATGGAGTGCATTGGAGTAAGTGAATGGAGTGCGTTGGAGTAAGTGAATGGAGTGCGTTGGAGTAAGTGAATGGAGTGCGTTGGTGTATGTGAATGGAGTGCGTTGGAGTGAGTGAATGGAATGCGTAGGAGTAAGTGAATGGAGTGCGTTGGAGTAAGTGAATGGAGTGCGTTGGAGTAAGTGAATGGAGTGCGTTGGAGTAAGTGAATGGAGTGCGTTGGAGTAAGTGAATGGAGTGCGTTGGAGTAAGTGAATGGAGTGCGTAGGAGTAAGTGAATGGAGTGCGTTGGAGTAAGTGAATGGAGTGCGTTGGTGTATGTGAATGGAGTGCGTTGGAGTGAGTGAATGGAGTGCGTAGGAGTAAGTGAATGGAGTGCGTTGGAGTAAGTGAATGGAGTGCGTTGGAGTAAGTGAATGGAGTGCATTAGAGTAAGTGAATGGACTGCGTTGGAGTAAGTGAATGGAGTGCGTTGGAGTAAGTGAATGGAGTGCGTTGGAGTAAGTGAATGGAGTGCGTTGGAGTAAGTGAATGGAGTGCGTTGGAGTAAGTGAATGGAGTGCATTGGAGTAAGTGAATGGAGTGCGTTGGAGTAAGTGAATGGAGTGCGTTAGGAGTAAGTGAATGGAGTGCGTTGGAGTAAGTGAATGGAGTGCGTTGGAGTAAGTGAATGGAGTGCGTTGGAGTAAGTGAATGGACTGCGTTGGAGTAAGTGAATGGAGTGCGTAGGAGTAAGTGAATGGACTGCGTTGGAGTAAGTGAATGGATGGAGTAAGTGAATGGAGTGCGTTGGAGTAATGAATGGACTGCGTTGGAGTGAATGGACTGCGTTGGAGTAAGTGAATGGAGTGCGTAGGAGTAAGTGAATGGAGTGCGTTGGAGTAAGTGAATGGAGTGCGTAGGAGTAAGTGAATGGAGTGCGTAGGAGTAAGTGAATGGAGTGCGTAGGAGTAAGTGAATGGAGTGCGTAGGAGTAAGTGAATGGAGTGCGTAGGAGTAAGTGAATGGAGTGCGTAGAGTAAGTGAATGGAGTGCGTAGGAGTAAGTGAATGGAGTGCGTTGGAGTAAGTGAATGGAGTGCGTAGGAGTAAGTGAATGGAGTGCGTAGGAGTAAGTGAATGGAGTGCGTAGGAGTAAGTGAATGGAGTGCGTAGGAGTAAGTGAATGGAGTGCGTTATAAATGGCATCAAATTCTCAGCAGTCTCACTATAGCACAGGTGTCAAACCGGTTCCATGAAGGGACGAGTGTCTACAGGTTTTTGCACTCACCTTGATTGTTTATCAATCTATCAATCAAATTTATTTATACAGCCTTTTTTACAACAAAGTTGAGCATCAACCCAGGGACACCAATCAACCACGACCACTCGGGCAGGTTTTGTTTTTGCTCACAAAGCTACTCGAATTGGGGGAACAAAACAGAACTGTAGTGAGGCAGTGGCATCCGCCCCCCAAGCAGCATTTGGGAGGTGTAGTTTTTTGCTTAATGTCACTACCCACACCTGGTTGTTTAGGTCTGAATTGGGAACTGATTTAAAGGAAAAAAACATAAACCTGCATGCACTAGGCCCTCCGTGGAATTGGTTTGACACCCTTGCCCTATAGGGTCTGGTTAAACGTAGTGTACACTACATAGAGAATTGGGCTCCCTAGTGCAGTCTCCCTATAGGTCCTGGGCAAAATGTAGTGTACACTTTATAGAGAATAGGGCTCCATAATGCACATAGAGAATAGGGTAGCTGTATTTGGGAGGCAATCCAGACCTCCCAAATACAAAGCAGTCAGTGTCTAAGCCATCAGTCATGCTAAATTTCATCCTACATTAGTACAGTCATCAACATTTCTGAATTATTCAGACTAGCTGTCTGATGTCAATTTGTCTGGTAGCATTTCCAGTAGGTCAGGGCTATTTAGACACAGTATGCCAATATAGAGGTTTGATTTGGTCACCTTAGATAAAGATGAACAGGAAAGCTATGCTTCATACAGTCCGTAAGCAACTGTACGTTATTGGCTCAGGGTTTTTTTATCGGTTTCTTTACACTCATACAATTGCTCACTGAAAGGCATTTTGTACAAAACCAAAATAATACAGAAAAGGCAAGGACATGACATTAAACCACATGTTAATTTATCCATGCTTCCCGATCATCTTTTAATGTGAGATGAGCGTTACTTTCGGAGGGGAAGACAATTCCTCCGTACAGAATAATTTGAATACAAGCTGTCAAAGGGAAATACAAACCACAGGTTCATATATAGTTCCAGACCAAAGACTGAGACAGCCAATGCTTAATGCTAAACGCTAAACCATACATTTTCATCAACAATTATTGTTTCATTAGAAGTCCCAAAATCGTCTTTCTTTGAGCAATTGTATTGGTAGAAATAGTATTACATTTTCCCAATTTAGCCTGCCACTCCGTATTTAAAATCATTTTTCTTCTTACGTACGAACGTCATTAGCTCTGGCTGTTCTGTTAAGCTGATGTATTTCTCATCCATTTCCTTCATGTGCCAGCAGTTGGTTTATGTATTGGCAAGTCATTTTAAATAGCATGTGGCCTTTACGTGACCAGCAAATTCATCTAAACAGATTATCATCACGATGACAGCTGGCAATACAGATTGGCTTGGACTTTCACCATATCCACCGTAATCTAGTTCTCTGGCTGTGGCTCTGACTGGAGAAGTAGACATTATGTATCCTGTTTGTGTGGGTGGTACTGTTTAGCTACAATATATCACACTCGTATAACGTCTGGGTTATGATCATACATTATGATACAATAGAACAATATATCACACTCATATAACGTCTGGGTTATGGATCATACATTATGATGCAATAGAACAATATATCACACTCATATAACGTCTGGGTTATGGATCATACATTATGATACAATAGAACAATATATCACACTCATATAACGTCTGGGTTATGATCATACATTATGATACAATAGAACAATATATCACACTCATATAACGTCTGGGTTATGGATCATACATTATGATGCAATAGAACAATATATCACACTTATGATGATCATACATTATGATGTAATAGGACAATATATCACACTCATATAACGTCTGGGTTATGATCATACATTATGATACAATAGAACAATATATCACACTCATATAACGTCTGGGTTATGGATCATACATTATGATACAATAGAACAATATATCACACTCATATAACGTCTGGGTTATGATCATACATTATGATGTAATAGAACAATATATCACACTCATATAACGTCTGGGTTATGGATCATACATTATGATACAATAGAACAATATATCACACTCATATAACGTCTGGGTTATGATCATACATTATGATGTAATAGGACAATATATCACACTCATATAACGCCTGGGTTATGGATCATACATTATGATGAGGACAATATATCACACTCATATAACGTCTGGGTTATGATCATACATTATGATGTAATAGAACAATATATCACACTCATATAACGTCTGGGTTATGGATCATACATTATGATACAATAGAACAATATATCACACTCATATAACGTCTGGGTTATGATCATACATTATGATGTAATAGGACAATATATCACACTCATATAACGTCTGGGTTATGGATCATACATTATGATGTAATAGGACAATATATCACACTCATATAACGTCTGGGTTATAATCATACATTATGATGCAATAGGACAATATATCACACTCATATAACGTCTGGGTTATGGATCATACATTATGATGTAATAGGACAATATATCACACTCATATAACGTCTGGGTTATAATCATACATTATGATGTAATAGGACAATATGTTACACTCGTATAACGTCTGGGTTATGATCATACATTATGATACAATAGAACAATATATCACACTCATATAATGTCTGGGTTATGGATCATACATTATGATGCAATAGGACAATATATCACACTCATATAACGTCTGGCTTATGATCATACATTATGATGTAATAGAACAATATATCACACTCATATAACGTCTGGGTTATGATCATACATTATGATGTAATAGAACAATATATCACACTCATATAACGTCTGGGTTATGGATCATACATTATGATGCAATAGAACAATATATCACACTCATATAACGTCTGGGTTATGGATCATACATTATGATGCAATAGGACAATATATCACACTCATATAACGTCTGGGTTATAATCATACATTATGATTTAATAGAACAATATATCACACTCGTATAATGTCTGGGTTATGATCATACATTATGATGCAATAGGACAATATATCACACTCATATAACGTCTGGGTTATGGATCATACATTATGATGCAATAGAACAATATATCACACTCATATAACGTCTGGGTTATGATCATACATTATGATGTAATAGAACAATATATCACACTCATATAACGTCTGGGTTATGGATCATACATTATGATACAATAGAACAATATATCACACTCATATAACGTCTGGGTTATGATCATACATTATGATGTAATAGAACAATATATCACACTCATATAACGTCTGGGTTATGGATCATACATTATGATGCAATAGAACAATATATCACACTCAGATAACGTCTGGGTTATGATCATACATTATGATGCAATAGAACAATATATCACACTCATATAACGTCTGGGTTATGGATCATACATTATGATGCAATAGAACAATATATCACACTCATATAACGTCTGGGTTATGGATCATACATTATGATGCAATAGAACAATATATCACACTCATATAACGTCTGGGTTATGATCATACATTATGATGTAATAGGACAATATATCACACTCATATAACGTCTGGGTTATGGATCATACATTATGATTTAATAGGACAATATATCACACTCATATAACGTCTGGGTTATGGATCATACATTATGATGCAATAGGACAATATATCACACTCATATAACGTCTGGGTTATGGATCATACATTATGATACAATAGAACAATATATCACACTCATATAACGTCTGGGTTATGATCATACATTATGATGTAATAGAACAATATATCACACTCATATAACGTCTGGGTTATGGATCATACATTATGATGAAATAGAACAATATATCACACTCATATAACGTCTGGGTTATGGATCATACATTATGATGCAATAGAACAATATATCACACTCATATAACGTCTGGGTTATGGATCATACATTATGATGCAATAGAACAATATATCACACTCATATAACGCCTGGGTTATGATCATACATTATGATGTAATAGGACAATATATCACACTCATATAACGTCTGGGTTATGGATCATACATTATGATGCAATAGAACAATATATCACACTCATATAATCTGGGTTATAATCATACATTATGATGTAATAGAACAATATATCACACTCATATAACGTCTGGGTTATGGATCATACATTATGATGCAATAGAACAATATATCACACTCATATAACGTCTGGGTTATGATCATACATTATGATGTAATAGGACAATATATCACACTCATATAACGTCTGGGTTATGGATCATACATTATGATGCAATAGAACAATATATCACACTCATATAACGTCTGGGTTATGATCATACATTATGATGTAATAGAACAATATATCACACTCATATAACGTCTGGGTTATGGATCATACATTATGATGCAATAGAACAATATATCACACTCATATAACGTCTGGGTTATGATCATACATTATGATGTAATAGGACAATATATCACACTCACATAACGTCTGGGTTATGGATCATATATTATGATTTAATAGGACAATATATCACACTCATATAACGTCTGGGTTATGGATCATACATTATGATGCAATAGGACAATATATCACACTCATATAACGTCTGGGTTATGGATCATACATTATGATACAATAGAACAATATATCACACTCATATAACGTCTGGGTTATGGATCATACATTATGATACAATAGAACAATATATCACACTCATATAACGTCTGGGTTATGATCATACATTATGATGCAATAGAACAATATATCACACTCATATAACGTCTGGGTTATGATCATACATTATGATGTAATAGGACAATATATCACACTCATATAACGTCTGGGTTATGGATCATACATTATGATTTAATAGGACAATATATCACACTCATATAACGTCTGGGTTATGGATCATACATTATGATGCAATAGGACAATATATCACACTCATATAACGTCTGGGTTATGGATCATACATTATGATACAATAGAACAATATATCACACTCATATAACGTCTGGGTTATGATCATACATTATGATGCAATAGAACAATATATCACACTCATATAACGTCTGGGTTATGGATCATACATTATGATGAAATAGAACAATATATCACACTCATATAACGTCTGGGTTATGGATCATACATTATGATGCAATAGAACAATATATCACACTCATATAACGTCTGGGTTATGGATCATACATTATGATGCAATAGAACAATATATCACACTCATATAACGTCTGGGTTATGATCATACATTATGATGTAATAGGACAATATATCACACTCATATAACGTCTGGGTTATGGATCATACATTATGATGCAATAGAACAATATATCACACTCATATAACGTCTGGGTTATAATCATACATTATGATGTAATAGAACAATATATCACACTCATATAACGTCTGGGTTATGGATCATACATTATGATGCAATAGAACAATATATCACACTCATATAACGTCTGGGTTATGATCATACATTATGATGTAATAGGACAATATATCACACTCATATAACGTCTGGGTTATGGATCATACATTATGATGCAATAGAACAATATATCACACTCATATAACGTCTGGGTTATGATCATACATTATGATGTAATAGAACAATATATCACACTCATATAACGTCTGGGTTATGGATCATACATTATGATGCAATAGAACAATATATCACACTCATATAACGTCTGGGTTATGATCATACATTATGATGTAATAGGACAATATATCACACTCACATAACGTCTGGGTTATGGATCATATATTATGATTTAATAGGACAATATATCACACTCATATAACGTCTGGGTTATGGATCATACATTATGATGCAATAGGACAATATATCACACTCATATAACGTCTGGGTTATGGATCATACATTATGATACAATAGAACAATATATCACACTCATATAACGTCTGGGTTATGGATCATACATTATGATACAATAGAACAATATATCACACTCATATAACGTCTGGGTTATGATCATACATTATGATGTAATAGAACAATATATCACACTCATATAACGTCTGGGTTATGGATCATACATTATGATGTAATAGAACAATATATCACACTCATATAACGTCTGGGTTATGGATCATACATTATGATGCAATAGAACAATATATCACACTCATATAACGTCTGGGTTATGATCATACATTATGATGTAATAGGACAATATATCACACTCATATAACGTCTGGGTTATGGATCATACATTATGATTTAATAGGACAATATATCACACTCATATAACGTCTGGGTTATGATCATACATTATGATGTAATAGGACAATATATCACACTCATATAACGTCTGGGTTATGGATCATACATTATGATGCAATAGAACAATATATCACACTCATATAACGTCTGGGTTATGATCATACATTATGATGTAATAGGACAATATATCACACTCATATAACGTCTGGGTTATGGATCATACATTATGATGCAATAGAACAATATATCACACTCGTATAACGTCTGGGTTATGATCATACATTATGATGTAATAGGACAATATATCACACTCATATAACGTCTGGGTTATAATCATACATTATGAGGTAATAGAACAATATATCACACTCGTATAATGTCTGGGTTATGATCATACATTATGATGTAATAGGACAATATATCACACTCATATAACGTCTGGGTTATGATCATACATTATGATGTAATAGAACAATATATCACACTCATATAACGTCTGGGTTATGATCATACATTATGATGTAATAGAACAATATATCACACTCATATAACGTCTGGGTTATGGATCATACATTATGATGCAATAGAACAATATATCACACTCATATAACGTCTGGGTTATGATCATACATTATGATGTAATAGAACAATATATCACACTCATATAACGTCTGGGTTATGGATCATACATTATGATACAATAGAACAATATATCACACTCATATAACGTCTGGGTTATGATCATACATTATGATACAATAGAACAATATATCACACTCATATAACGTCTGGGTTATGGATCATACATTATGATACAATAGAACAATATATCACACTCATATAACGTCTGGGTTATGATCATACATTATGATGTAATAGAACAATATATCACACTCATATAACGTCTGGGTTATGATCATACATTATGATACAATAGAACAATATATCACACTCATATAACGTCTGGGTTATGGATCATACATTATGATACAATAGAACAATATATCACACTCATATAACGTCTGGGTTATGATCATACATTATGATGTAATAGAACAATATATCACACTCATATAACGTCTGGGTTATGATCATACATTATGATGTAATAGAACAATATATCACACTCATATAACGTCTGGGTTATGATGATACATTATGATGAAATAGAACAATATATCACACTCATATAACGTCTGGGTTATGATCATACATTATGATACAATAGAACAATATATCACACTCATATAACGTTTGGGTTATGATCATACATTATGATGTAATAGAACAATATATCACACTCATATAACGTCTGGGTTATGGATCATACATTATGATGTAATAGAACAATATATCACACTCATATAACGTCTGGGTTATGGATCATACATTATGATGCAATAGAACAATATATCACACTCATATAACGTCGGGGTTATGATCATACATTATGATGTAATAGGACAATATATCACACTCATATAACGTCTGGGTTATAATCATACATTATTATACAATAGAACAATATATCACACTCATATAACGTCTGGGTTATGGATCATACATTATGATGCAATAGAACAATATATCACAATCATATAACGTCTGGGTTATAATCATACATTATGATGTAATAGAACAATATATCACACTCATATAACGTCTGGGTTATGGATCATACATTATGATTTAATAGGACAATATATCACACTCATATAACGTCTGGGTTATGGATCATACATTATGATGCAATAGGACAATATATCACACTCATATAACGTCTGGGTTATGGATCATACATTATGATACAATAGAACAATATATCACACTCATATAACGTCTGGGTTATGGATCATACATTATGATACAATAGAACAATATATCACACTCAGATAACGTCTGGGTTATGATCATACATTATGATGCAATAGAACAATATATCACACTCATATAACGTCTGGGTTATGGATCATACATTATGATGCAATAGAACAATATATCACACTCATATAACGTCTGGGTTATGGATCATACATTATGATGCAATAGAACAATATATCACACTCATATAACGTCTGGGTTATGATCATACATTATGATGTAATAGAACAATATATCACACTCATATAACGTCTGGGTTATGGATCATACATTATGATACAATAGAACAATATATCACACTCATATAACGTCTGGGTTATGATCATACATTATGATGTAATAGAACAATATATCACACTCATATAACGTCTGGGTTATGGATCATACATTATGATGCAATAGAACAATATATCACACTCATATAACGTCTGGGTTATGGATCATACATTATGATACAATAGAACAATATATCACACTCATATAACGTCTGGGTTATGATCATACATTATAATGCAATAGGACAATATATCACACTCATATAACGTCTGGGTTATGGATCATACATTATGATGCAATAGAACAATATATCACACTCATATAACGTCTGGGTTATGGATCATACATTATGATGCAATAGAACAATATATCACACTCATATAACGTCTGGGTTATGATCATACATTATGATGTAATAGAACAATATATCACACTCATATAACGTCTGGGTTATGGATCATACATTATGATGCAATAGAACAATATATCACACTCATATAACGTCTGGGTTATGGATCATACATTATGATACAATAGAACAATATATCACACTCATATAACGTCTGGGTTATGGATCATACATTATGATACAATAGAACAATATATCACACTCAGATAACGTCTGGGTTATGATCATACATTATGATGCAATAGAACAATATATCACACTCATATAACGTCTGGGTTATGGATCATACATTATGATGCAATAGAACAATATATCACACTCATATAACGTCTGGGTTATGATCATACATTATGATACAATAGGACAATATATCACACTCATATAACGTCTGGGTTATGGATCATACATTATGATGCAATAGAACAATATATCACACTCATATAACGTCTGGGTTATGGATCATACATTATGATACAATAGAACAATATATCACACTCATATAACGTCTGGGTTATGGATCATACATTATGATGCAATAGAACAATATATCACACTCATATAACGTCTGGGTTATGATCATACATTATGATGTAATAGGACAATATATCACACTCATATAACGTCTGGGTTATGGATCATACATTATGATGCAATAGAACAATATATCACACTCATATAACGTCGGGGTTATGATCATACATTATGATGTAATAGGACAATATATCACACTCATATAACGTCGGGGTTATGATCATACATTATGATGTAATAGGACAATATATCACACTCATATAACGTCTGGGTTATGGATCATACATTATGATACAATAGAACAATATATCACACTCATATAACGTCTGGGTTATGGATCATACATTATGATGCAATAGAACAATATATCACACTCATATAACGTCTGGGTTATGATCATACATTATGATGTAATAGAACAATATATCACACTCATATAACGTCTGGGTTATGATCATACATTATGATGTAATAGGACAATATATCACACTCATATAACGTCTGGGTTATGGATCATACATTAGGATTTAATAGGACAATATATCACACTCATATAACGTCTGGGTTATGGATCATACATTAGGATTTAATAGGACAATATATCACACTCATATAACGTCTTGGTTATGATCATACATTATAATGCAATAGGACAATATATCACACTCATATAACGTCTGGGTTATGGATCATACATTATGATGCAATAGGACAATATATCACACTCATATAACGTGAATACAATAGGATGAGGCGTATCAGAATCCTATCGACGTAGACCGCTCAGGCCCACAGCGAGGAAGAGTTAGAAGCTGTTGTCCGTTCGGACTAATTCAATCTGAAATCCCGTCATCTAGACGGAGGAAGGTGGCTGAGTTGAGGGCTCAGTCACTGATTGTGTTTGACTTGATCATTACTGCTGGATCTGATCCCGGTGGCTCTCTGATGTCTGGAAAGCTACAACGATGATATACTCGGCCATTCCAGTCTGGTTATAATAGACCAAATCCCAAATAGCCACTATTCACTACTGTATGGGGGGGTGGGTAGGGGGGTGTGCAGATTGTCAGTTATAGCTACACTCTCATTTTATCAATTTGATCTTTTTACAGACATCCCGTATAGTTTTCACCAGATTTGTTCAGCAGATATGTCCGTCTGTGGTCTTTTGCTAACTTTTTAGGTTTTTTGTTTATTATTTGTACAGGATTATTTTAACGTGACTAAAATAAAGAATTGAATAGTCTCAACATCCTCAAACATGCAAAAACGTAGGTTTGTGCGTGTAGGTTTGACACTTTGTGTCCGAATGTTCGTATGTGTCTCTGACTGCCTGTATGTTTGATGTGAGTGTCTGACTGCATGTGCGTGTTTGTATGTATGACTGCCTGTGTGTGTGTGACTGCCTGTGTTTGTGTGTGTGTGTCTGTGTGTCTGTGTGTCTGTGTGTATGTTTGACAGCCTGTATGTGTGTGGGTGTGTCTGACAGCCTGTATGTGTCTGTGTGTCTGTGTGTCTGTGTGTGTGTTTGACAGCCTGTATGTGTGTGTGTGTGTTTGACAGCCTGTATGTGTGTGTGTGTCTGACAGCCTGTGTCTGTGTGTGTGTGTCTGACAGCCTGTGTGTGTGTGTGTGTGTGTGTGTGTGTGTGTGTGTGTGTGTGTGTGTGTGTGTGTGTGTGTGTGTGTGTGTGTGTCTGTCTGTCTCTGTGCGTGTGTGTGTCTGACAGCCTGTATGTGTGTGTGTGTGTGTGTCTGACAGCCTGTATGTGTGTGTGTGTGTGTCTCGTCTCTGTGCGTGTGTGTGTCTGACAGCCTGTATGTGTGTGTGTGTGTGTGTGTCTGACAGCCTGTATGTGTGTGTGTGTGTGTGTCTGTCTCTGTGCGTGTGTGTGTCTGACAGCCTGTGTGTGTGTCTGACAGCGTGTGTGTGTGTCTGACTCTGTGTGTGTGTGTATCCATCCCAGGGGCCTTCCTGTTCTGCTGGACCCCGTTCTTCGTGCTCCACACCATGCGGGCCCTGTGCTCCACCTGCTACATCCGTCCGGCCCTGATGAGCACCGTCACCTGGCTGGGTTACGTCAACAGCGCCCTCAACCCCATCATCTACACCGTCTTCAACACGGAGTTCAGGAACTACTTCAGGAAGTTCCTCTCCAGCATCTGTACATACTCGTAAAACACCCAGGGCCAAAATCAGCCACGCTGCTGGTCTGTTTGTGCCGTCTCCTATGGTAACGTGACCAGACTGTTGACAACACAACAAATGAACAAATGTGGGACTAAGCCAAGACCCAACAATAAACGAATGGACAAGAGGAACATAGGAACTAGAGCACAATGATCGAAATGACAATATCAAGCCAGTGATTAGCTGTATAGCCGGAGTAAAGCCACTATGTTCAGTCTATTCCTGCTGGACCGTAAGATTGGGACTCAGAAAAAAATTATAATCAAAGCTCAGAAAGTGATTGTAAAATAATGTATCTTATTTTATATGTGGGAATATTTGGGAGCAGTCTTTTAAAGATTTCTTGTTTTGCTGAATTATTCACATGCGCAAAAAAGAAATCCTGAAATGTTAAAAATAATATTTCTGCCCACTGCTGCTCGTATGAGGGTGAATATTTTTCACGCTGGTTTTCTGTTTGGTTTACATTTGTGTTGTGACAGCAATTCTGTTTGTCAGCAGGCCATAATATGTCATTTCCATGTTATATGTGGAAAGCTTTGTGGGCACTAACTGCATTGAATTCCTCCAACTCAGAAAAAAATTAAAATATCAGCAGGATATTAGATTTGTGAGGAAATTTGAGTCAATTGTTGTATGTACCAAAATCAATATTCAGCAGCAAGATTAAAGCTTTTATCACTAAAACATGGATTTCTGTCACTAAAAGTGTAAGAAAAGGGACCAATATAAGAACAATGTATTTACATGAACCATTGAATCATATCACACTGTATATAGTTGAACCTGTGAATTATATCACACTCTATTCAGCTGAACCACTGAATCATATCACACTGTATTCAGCTGAACCACTGAATCATATCACACTGTATTCAGCTGAACCACTGAATCATATCACACTGTATTCAGCTGAACCACTGAATCATATCACACTGTATTCAGCTGAACCACTGAATTATATCACACTCTATTCAGCTGAACCACTGAATCATATCACACTGTATTCAGCTAAACCACTGAATCATATCACACTGTATTCAGCTGAACCACTGAATCATATCACACTGTATTCAGCTGAACCACTGAATCATATCACACTGCATTCAGCTGAACACTGAATTATATCACACTGAACCACTGAATCATTCAGCTGAACCACTGAATCATATCACACTGTATTCAGCTAAACCACTGAATCATATCACACTGTATTCAGCTGAACCACTGAATCATATCACACTGTATTCAGCTGAACCACTGAATCATATCACACTGTATTCAGCTGAACCACTGAATCATATCACACTGTATTCAGCTGAACCACTGAATCATATCACACTGTATTCAGCTGAACCACTGAATCATATCACACTGTATTCAGCTGAACCACTGAATCATATCACACTGTATTCAGCTGAACCACTGAATCATATCACACTGTATTCAGCTAAACCACTGAATCATATCACACTGTATTCAGCTGAACCACTGAATCATATCACACTGTATTCAGCTGAACCACTGAATCATATCACACTGTATTCAGCTGAACCACTGAATCATATCACACTGTATTCAGCTGAACCACTGAATCATATCACACTGTATTCAGCTGAACCACTGAATCATATCACACTGTATTCAGCTGAACCACTGAATCATATCACACTGTATATTGTTGAACCTGTGAATTATATCACACTGTATTCAGCTGAACCACTGAACGACACCAGGTGGAGGTAAAAACATTAGAGAACATCTCTTATCGAGACAAACGAGCGATTTACAATTAGCAAGTCAGCCTGAATGGGGGAAATTTCCAGAGTGACTGAAAATAATGAATCATTTGAACACGGATCCCAATTAACCACTGGAACACATAATGACCCAACATTTAGCGGCTAATCCTTCATGAATATTATTCCACGTGTCTTATTTCGTGCCCATGTCTACTTGCACCTCTCTAAGGAGGTGAGACAATGCAGTCCCCTTCAGACTCCCCCAAGACGTCAGACGCACAATTTATTCAAAAGACGTTAACGTTTATGTGAACTCGGAAAATGGAGATGGATAGAACGGCTTTAAAATGTGATTACGGAAGTTGAACGCCGAACGGGGGGAGGATGGGAGAGAAAACGGAAGTCTTGATGTGTCTCTCACAAGCCCTCTGAGTAGACTTGAACCTGTCATCTCTCGTTATATTCAGAAACTCACCAAGTATTGGACTGTTGGCTGCCAACAGATGACCAATGACACGTAACTGACACCTAACTGACACGTAACTGACACCTAACTGACACCTAACTGACACCTAACTCCCAGGCGACCTGCCCAACGCCCCAAAGTAACTAGAGTGAAGTGACTGTTGACGTCAGCACTGTGGAGGTTTGAGCGACTCTCAGAATAAATAAATTCACAGCTTCCAACGACCCCCAACCTGCTGCCGCGGTAGACACATCAGGACAGAAAAGGTTGGACCCTGTTCTCCAGGGCTCAAAAGACTACCACAAGTGCACTCAAACTCGACAGGAAATAGGCCAAAGTTTACTCGAACTGGACAGAAAATAGCCCACAGTAAGTGCCACAGGTGGTTAGAGGGTCCATGCTTATTTTGTTTTTTTCAGAGCCACATTCCATTCCTGATATAAATGTCTCACCAGGTTCTATCGTAAAGTCACTCTGACAGGGGCCCATCTGCTAGAACGAGTCCCATAAAGTCACTCTGACAGGGGCCCATCTGCTAGAACGAGTCCCATAAAGTCACTCTGACAGGGGCCCATCTGCTAGAACGAGTCCCATAAAGTCACTCTGACAGTGGCCCATCTCCTAGAATGAGTCCCATAAAGTCACTCTGACAGGGGCCCATCTGCTAGAATGAGTCCCATAAAGTCACTCTGACAGGGGCCCATCTGCTAGAATGAGTCCCATAAAGTCACTCTGACAGGGGCCCATCTGCTAGAATGAGTCCTATAAAGTCACTCTGACAGGGGCCCATCTGCTAGAATGAGTCCCATAAAGTCACTCTGTCAGGGGCCCATCTGCTAGAATGAGTCCCATAAAGTCACTCTGACAGGGGCCCATCTGCTAGAATGAGTCCTATAAAGTCACTCTGTCAGGGGCCCATCTGCTAGGGCCCATCTGACAGGGGCCCATCTGCTAGAATGAGTCCCATAAAGTCACTCTGACTCTGACAGGGGCCCAGCTAGGGCCCATCTGCTAGAATGAGTCCCATAAAGTCACTCTGACAGGGGCCCATCTACTAGAATGAGTCCCATAAAGTCATAAAGTCACTCTGACAGGGGCCCATCTGCTAGAATGAGTCCCATAAAGGGGCCCATCTGCTAGAATGAGTCCCATAAAGTCACTCTGACAGGGGCCCATCTCCTAGAATGAGTCCCATAAAGTCACTCTGTCAGGGGCCCATCTGCTAGAATGAGTCCCTATAAAGTCACTCTGACAGTGGCCCATCTCCTAGAATGAGTCCCATAAAGTCACTCTGACAGGGGCGCATCTCCTAGAATGAGTCCCATAAAGTCACTCTGACAGGGGCGCATCTCCTAGAATGAGTCCCATAAAGTCACTCTGACAGGGGCCCATCTGCTAGAATGAGTCCCATAAAGTCACTCTGTCAGGGGCCCATCTCCTAGAATGAGTCCCATGTGACGCTATGTCCTATTTGGTGCACTACTTTTTGACACAATCCAGTAAAAGGTAGGACACAACATAAAAACAGTCCATTCATCACCAGCCCCCAGCGTCACTTACCGCCACGCGTTCCAACTAGGGACTGGAATATAAATAGAGAGCTGGATCCTATTATAGGTGTTCATCTAACCTGGGTATAGGTGTTCATCTAACCTGGGTATAGGTGTTCATCTAACCTGGGTATAGGTGTTCATCTAACCTGGGTATAGGTGTTCATCTAACCTGGGTATAGGTGTTCATCTAACCTGGGTATAGGTGTTCATCTAACCTGGGTATAGGTGTTAATCTAACCTGGGTATAGGTGTTCATCTAACCTGGGTATAGGTGTTCATCTAACCTGGGTATAGGTGTTCATCTAACCTGGTGCTGGGTATAGGTGTTAATCTAACCTGGGTATAGGTGTTCATCTAACCTGGGTATGGTGTTCATCTAACCTATAGGTGTTCATCTAACCTGGGTATAGGTGTTCATCTAACCTGGGTATAGGTGTTCATCTAACCTGGAGGTGTTCATCTAAGGTGTTCACCTAACCTGGATATAGGTGTTCATCTAATCTAACCTGGGTATAGGTGTTCATCTAACCTGGGTATAGGTGTTCATCTAACCTGGTGTTCATCTAACCTGGATATAGGTGTTCATCTTATAGGTGTTCATCTAACCTGGGTATAGGTGTTCATCTAACCTGGTGTATAGGTGTTCATCTAACCTGGGTATAGGTGTTCATCTAACCTGGATATAGGTGTTCATCTAACCTGGATATAGGTGTTCACCTAACCTGGGTATAGGTGTTCATCTAACCTGGATATAGGTGTTCATCTAACCTGGGTACAGGTGTTAATCTAACCTGGGTACAGGTGTTAATCTAACCTGGGTATAGGTGTTCATCTAACCTGGGTACAGGTGTTCATCTAACCTGGGTATAGGTGTTCATCTAACCTGGATATAGGTGTTCATCTAACCTGGGTATAGGTGTTCATCTAACCTGGATATATGTGTTCATCTAACCTGGGTATAGGTGTTCATCTAACCTGGGTATAGGTGTTCATCTAACCTGGGTATAGGTGTTCATCTAACCTGGATATAGGTGTTCATCTAACCTGTGTTCATCTAATATAGGTGTTCATCTAACCTGGATATGGGTATAGGTGTTCAGGTGTTCATCTAACCTGGATATAGGTGTTCATCTAACCTGGATATAGGTGTTCATCTAACCTGGATATAGGTGTTAATCTAACCTGGGTATAGGTGTTCATCTAACCTGGATATAGGTGTTCACCTAACCTGGATATAGATGTTCATCTAACCTGGGTATAGGTGTTCATCTAACCTGGATATAGGTGTTCACCTAACCTGGATATAGGTGTTCATCTAACCTGGATATAGGTGTTCATCTAACCTGGATATAGGTGTTCACCTAACCTGGATATAGGTGTTCATCTAACCTGGATATAGGTGTTCATCTAACCTGGGTATAGGTGTTCATCTAACCTGGATATAGGTGTTCATCTAACCTGGGTATAGGTGTTAATCTAACCTGGGTATAGGTGTTCATCTAACCTGGATATAGGTGTTCATCTAACCTGGGTATAGGTGTTCATCTAACCTGGGTATAGGTGTTAATCTAACCTGGGTATAGGTGTTCATCTAACCTGGGTATAGGTGTTAATCTAACCTGGGTACAGGTGTTCATCTAACCTGGATATAGGTGTTCACCTAACCTGGGTATAGGTGTTCATCTAACCTGGGTACAGGTGTTCATCTAACCTGGATATATGTGTTCATCTAACCTGGGTATAGGTGTTCATCTAACCTGGGTATAGGTGTTCATCTAAAACACTGTGTATGTCTCTGTTCCCATCTGTTATAAGTGGAACCACTGTGTATGCATCTGTTCCCAGCTGTTATAAGTGGAACCACTGTGTATGTCTATGTTCCCATCTGTTATAAGTGGAACCACTGTGTATGTCTATGTTCCCATCTGTTATAAGTGGAACCACTGTGTATGTCTCTGTTCCCAGCTGTTATAGGTGGAACCACTGTGTATGTCTCTGTTCCCAGCTGTTATAGGTGGAACCACTGTGTATGTCTCTGTTCCCATCTGTTATAAGTGGAACCACTGTGTATGTCTATGTTCCCATCTGTTATAAGTGGAACCACTGCCCAGAGACATACTCATCCGTTTCACGAGCTAAATTAAATAAACACCAAACTCATTCATTAAAGTGGTATTTTATCTGTTATTGTAACTTGCGACGGTCAGGATCCTTAAAGTCGTTGTGCTTGTTGCTGTTGGCTCGGGTGTTTCTAAAGTCTCAAAGGAAATCGATCTTGAGAAAAGGATTAGTTCTCTAGAGGGGAACAACAGCAGTATCGGGGTGGGGGTGCGTCGTATGGGCCTACAAATGATCCGAAGGGAACAAGACTAGCAGAGATGTGGAGAAAACGTGCAGGATTCACTGAATATAAAATAACCAGCAAATCCTTTGGGTGAGATCTTAGAATAGAAAGTCTTACAATTTGTCTTACAGTGGGATTGCAGATGTATTCTCTTCTGATCTCTACAGTAGGCTGTTCACAATTAAATATTGATTCCCGTTAGTTATGTACCATCCCTCATGAGCAAGGACCAGACGTGAACTGGGTCAGATCAAATAATCGAGCGAGCTCTTTGGATAGATCCCCTGCACATTAGACAACACGGCTAATCACCCAGACACCTCTTTAGGACCGCAGTAACTATATGACAATTATATGACGTGTCGGACGTGCCGGCTCCCGTATAGTGTGCCAGGGACCTCAGTGGCAGATGGAAAACTACTCAACTGTAGAACGAGCTCCCGTATAGTGTGCCAGGGACCTCAGTGGCAGATGGAAAACTACTCAACTGTAGAACGAGCTCCCATATAGTGTGCCATGGACCTCAGTGGCAGATGGAAAACTACTCAACTGTAGAACGAGCTCTGAGACTTGTCACCAGACTGGCTGGAGGACGTGCTCAGAATTTTAGAGGCACGGCCACAAATGCGATGGGATTTCTCTTTAACCTTCTCCTCTTCCCCTCCCCGTCCCCGCAGGTAAAGTCCTCGTCCAATGTGTTAAACAGGACAAGCGCCAAGGACTCCAGTCCGGGACACCTGACAGAACTCGTCCTCTGTCCATTTTCTTCCCTCTCTGTCTGTCTCTCTTACCCGGGTCCTTGGCGCTGTATCCGCCTGGCAACCATTTTCATGCCCCATAATGAGATTGACGTGTGAGTCTGACAGATGCAGAGGATTACAATGCCGGTGAGGACAGGGCTGTCTGCTCAATTTTGCAGAGGTCGTCTGGCCTTGCTCTCTCACATTTTCATTCTATTTGGTTTGTACACAAGTGGCGGAAGAGTAAGGGCAAAGTTAGGTCATTGGTAAAGGCTACATTAACTCATTGGTAAGGGCAATGTTAGCTCATTGTTAAGGGCAAGGTTAGCTCATTGGTAAGGGCTAGGTTTACTCATTAGTAAAGGCTACATTAGCTCATAAGAAAGGGCTAGGTTAACTCATTAGTAAGGGCTAGATTAACTCATCGGTAAGGGTTATGTTAGCTCATTAGTAAAGGCTAGGTTAGCTCATCAGTCTAGGCTAGGTTAACACATTGGTAAGGGCCAGGTTAGCTCATCAGTCTAGGCTAAGTTAACACATTGGTAAGGGCCAGGTTAGCTCATCAGTCTAGGCTAGGTTAACACATTGGTAAGGGCTATGCTAGCTTATTAGTAAGGGCTAGGTTAGCTCATCAGTCTAGGCTAGGTTAACACATTGGTAAGGGCTAGGTTAGCTCATCAGTCTAGGCTAGGTTAGCTCATTAGTAAGGGCCAGGTTAGCCCATCAGTCTAGGCTAGGTTAACACATTGGTAAGGGCTATGCTAGCTTATTAGTAAGGGCTAGGTTAGCTCATCAGTCTAGGCTAGGTTAACACATTGGTAAGGGCTAGGTTAGCTCATCAGTCTAGGCTAGGTTAGCTCATTAGTAAGGGCCAGGTTAGCCCATCAGTCTAGGCTAGGTTAACACATTGGTAAGGGCAATGCTAGCTTATTAGTAAGGGCTAGGTTAGCTCAACAGTCTAGGCTAGGTTAACACATTGGTAAGGGCCAGGTTAGCCCATCAGTCTAGGCTAGGTTAGCTCATTAGTAAGGGCTATGTTAGCTCATTAGTAAGTCACAGTGCATATCAAGGTGGCCCAACAAGGTCACAAGCATACGGAGCACACAACTGTCCCAAGATTAAAACCATTGAAGAGGATGTACCTGTCAAAGAAATGACTGGATAGCAGGAGCCTCTTTTGTTGGACAGCCTTGATCTAGGGCTTACTGTGGACAATACATCCAAAAAGCACAAAGGTCTTATTTTGAAGAGAACTTCTAGCGATTTGTTCCTAATACTGATACTTTCCCTCTAGGCCATGGGTGTCAAACCGGTTCCACGGAGGACCGAGTGTATGCTAAACAACCAGGTGGGGGTAGAACATAACCAGCTAGTGACCTAATTAATCAAGTTCAAGGTGAGAGAAAAAAACCTGTAGACACACAGCCCTCCATGGAACTGGTTTGACACCTGGGCTATAGGCTGTCAGGATTAGGACCTTTGTTGACTTGAACTTTTTTTGACTTGGACCTTTTTTTGATTTGGAACTTTGTTGATTTGGACCTTCATTGACTTGGACCTTCGTTGACTTGGACCTTTGTTTACTTGAACCTTTGTTGACTTGGACTTTCGTAGACTTGGACCTTCGTTGGTTAAATTAACACTAAACGTTCACATTATTCCTCTGGGCAACAGTGATTTATGCCAGTTACTCTTAACAGAAAGACTTTTGGTATTAAGCTAAACACTCAAACTCCACTTGAACAGTCAGCCTTAATACTGAATTAATCTTCATCAGTGCAGCTGTGGGGCAGTTGACAGCCATCACTGAGAAAAGCTCAGCTAATCTCACAGATGTGAACGTTCATTAAACATGGGTTAGTGCCATTTCAATTACATTATTTTCTATTTCCAATATGTGATTAAGGCCTTGTTTGATCCCAGCAACTTCTAGCAGCCGGGGAAGTATAACATTAAAACATATATCCTCCACTGCACATTAATCAAAGACGTTCAGCCATTATAACACAATCACTCAACCAGGAAGTATTTGCAGGAGCACATGTGCTAGGAGGAAAAAAACATTCACCGGCCATCAGCCACAATGAGATTGCTGCCTGGTGCCCAACCCAGCATACGTTAGATACAGGGCATGAAATTGGCACCCGCCAAATGCGGGTAACTTTTGTGATTGGCGGGTGAAACCGTCAATCTACCTGCCACGTTGGCGGGTAGCCAATAAGACAACACAACATCGAGCACGCGTTGTGTTGTTGACCAATCACGTAGCCTATTGTTTTTGTTAAGCACGCCCCGCTATTTTCTTGGACGTTTGAGACAAAATACTGGCTGTGAAAAGGTTGCCGGCTGTAGAGCAACGAAAAGAGGATGAGGATAAAATATCACGTTGCACAATATCAATATCGCAAATGTCGCAAGAAGTGCGATATTTATTTATACATTTATTTTGTGGAGAGATGCGTCGGTTGGCTTTGTGGCTTAGTTGTGTTCGATTTAAGCGCACGCTTGAAAACTATATATAATGAACACGTTTCATTGGCCAGTTCCCCTGTCACATGCAAGTGACAGCAAACGGGTCCACTAAACGAACAGACCCTATGGAACACGTGACGTATGTGTGAGCGCACGGGTCCACTAAACGAACAGACCCTATGGAACACGTGACGTATGTGTGAGCGCACGGGTCCACTAAACGAACAGACCCTATGGAACACGTGACGTATGTGTGAGCGCACGGGTCCACTAAACGAACAGACCCTATAGAACACGTGACGTATGTGTGAGCGCACGGGTCCACTAAACGAACAGACCCTATGGAACACGTGACGTATGTGTGAGCGCACGGGTCCACTAAACGAACAGACCCTATGGAACACGTGACGTATGTGTGAGCGCACGGGTCCACTAAACGAACAGACCCTATGGAACACGTGACGTATGTGTGAGCGCACGGGTCCACTAAACGAACAGACCCTATGGAACACGTGACGTATGTGTGAGCGCACGGGTCCACTAAACGAACAGACCCTATGGAACACGTGACGTATGTGTTAACTCCGACTACGTGAGTGAAGAGAAATAGAGACCCCCGGACAAAGCGAGAAAAAGCGAGTTAGAGAAGTTTAAGAAAAGTTTCAGCAAACTAATGTCGCTCAATCTGTTGTACTCTGCAAACCCTGCGGTATGGTGATACACCGGGCAACAGGAAATACAACCAACCTATTTTCCCATCTTAAAAACCACACATGCCACTATAGGATGAGTGCAAACGCCACAATCGATTTTGTTTATATATATATTAATCTATTTTGAGGCATTTTCCCATAACTTTTGTGTTTTTACATATGTTTAATAATATCGAAATTAATATCGATATCGCAATATTCATGATCAATATCTCAATATCACATTTTGTCAATATCGTGCAACCCTAGCACAAACTTAAAAATAGTATTTTGATATAAATGTTATGTTTATTGTTAATCTAAAAAGTGACTAATGGATTGCAGTTAACTTGCAGGTGTTGACTAAATAAATGAGACCTTCAGTGAGATGATTGGCTGTTTATATTTGTTATTTTCTATTCTAAACGCCTGCCACACCAGGTCAGATACAGTTGTAAGTCATTATGTTGATCTAGTCATAAATGAGATTGGTTAAGTTGGTTAATAACTTGACAGCACTTTAATGTGTATTCTGTACAAGTTCAAGAACCATTCTTATGCATTTTCTGAGTCATTCACCTTTATTTTAGGCATAAAACATTTTGGCTGGTAAAAACCACTGGGGCAGGTAGATTTCAAAATCCACCTGCCACAGTGGCTGGTGGCCAAAAACGTTAACTTCAGGCCCTGGTTAGATATGTCCATCATGACACTCTCCACTTTTTCCTGCAGACTCTTTCTATTAATAGCAGAAAAACTGATTTGTCAGAGGGCCCACTGCTTGTTTGGCACTCAAGTGAGCTGAAAGCACCAACCAATTGCTGCCAGTTCACACTGTCATTAGAAACAATTGGATGAAAGTTGAGCCACTCACAGACTCATGCAGGCAACACCCTGCAAATAATATATACATATATACACATATAGCAACATTTAATTATATATATATATACACAACACACATATAGCACCGTTTAATAATATATATATACACAACACACATATAGCACCGTTTAATAATATATATATATATACACATATAGCACCGTTTAATAATATATACATATATAGCAACATTTAATTATATATATATATACACAACACACATATAGCACCGTTTAATAATATATACATATATACACATATAGCAACATTTAATTATATATATATACACAACACACATATAGCACTGTTTAATTATATATATATACACAACACACATATAGCACCGTTTAATAATATATATATACACAACACACATATAGCACCGTTTAATAATAAATACCCAACACACATACAGCATCGTTTAATAATATATACACACAACACACATATAGCACCGTTTAATAATATAGACAACACATATATAGCACCGTTTAAAAATATATACATAGACAACACACATATAGCACCGTTTAATAATATATATATACACAACACACATATTGCACCGTTTAATAATATATATATATACAACACACATATAGCACCGTTTAATAATATATATATATACAACACACATATAGAACCGTTTAATAATATATATATACACAACACACATATAGCACCGTTTAATAATATATATATATACAACACACATATAGCACCGTTTAATAATATATATATACACAACTCACATATAGCACCGTTTAATAATATATATATATACAACACACATATAGCACCGTTTAATAATATATATATACACAACACACATATAGCACCGTTTAATAATATATATATACACAACACACATATAGCACCGTTTAATAATATATATATACACAACACACATATAGCACCGTTTAATAATATATATATACACAACACACATATAGCACCGTTTAATAATAAATACCCAACACACATACAGCATCATTTAATAATATATACACACAACACACATATAGCACCGTTTAATAATATAGACAACACATATATAGCACCGTTTAATAATATATACATAGACAACACACATTTAGCACCGTTTAATAACATATATACACACAACACACATATAGCACAGTTTAATAATATTTATATATATACACACAACACACATATAGCACCGTTTAATAATATAAATATACATAACAGACATATAGCACCGTTTATCAGAGGGAATGAGAACAGTATTATACCGACTTCCTGTATACCATCTGTATACTGCCAGAGGTAAATTCCAGACAATTACCTCATGCTATGTACTCAGGTAGAAGCCATTTGACCAAACACAGAAAGACTTTTGAACAAATCATTATCTAATTAAGATAAATGTGTATCCAAACACATATCTGGGTGACTGGACATACTTGTATGACTTTCTTTCAAATGATTGAACTGATGGCATTAACAAAGTGTGCTTCATTTGTTTGTAGATATCTAAAAAAACTGTTACAGAAAAGTATTTAAATAACTTTGAGACGACAGGAAATATACACAGGGGGTAGAGAATAACAGAGTAACTAAAGCCCATTTCGAAACACAGCTGTAGAGGTCACTTTAGGTTGATTGCCAATCAGCAGCAGACATAGAACTAATTAAACGTTTGGACACACTGATTCTTTCAACGGAATGACTTCATGTTTATTGGGAAAGCTACATTGTTTCCAGGTGACAAGAACCCACCCATTGACCATTACATGACATCCGCAGTCCAGTTTATAAATCATCGGTATCCTGCATCCAATTCCCCAGTGGAACCAAGTTCCAACCCTACCTCAAGTCAACATCCAACCGGGGATAGGAAAATGTGAAACTGTTCAAATACATACCCCGCATTGATGTACTGAGGTTTTTAAATGTTAACATTCACTGCCTAAACCGTATTACAGGTAAAGCAAATAGCAAGGACACATGTCAAGGGCTGGGTAGATTAGATGGTAAGTGAACAATGCTGCTCTCTACAAGTGATGTCATAAGTCTCACTCAGTATATTAGGTGATCATAAGTCTGACCCAGTATATTAGGTGATCATAAGTCTGACCCAGTATATTAGGTGATCATAAGTCTGACTCAGTATATTAGGTGATCATAAGTCTGACTCAGTATATTAGGTGATCATAAGTCTGACTCAGTATATTAGGTGATCATAAGTCTGACCCAGTCTATATTAGGTGATCATAAGTCTGACTCAGTATATTAGGTGATCATAAGTCTGACAGTATATTAGGTGATCAGTACCCAGTATATTAGGTGATCATAAGTCTGACTCAGTATATTAGGTGATCATAAGTCTGACTCAGTATATTAGGTGATCATAAGTCTGACTCAGTATATTAGGTGATCATAAGTCTGACCCAGTATATTAGGTGATCATAAGTCTGACTCAGTATATTAGGTGATCATAAGTCTGACTCAGTATATTAGGTGATCATAAGTCTGACTCAGTATATTAGGTGATCATAAGTCTGACTCAGTATATTAGGTGATCATAAGTCTAGTATATTAGGTGATCATAAGTCTGACTCAGTATATTAGGTGATCATAAGTCTGACTCAGTATATTAGGTGATCATAAGTCTGACTCAGTATGATGACTCATAAGTCTGACTCAGTATATTAGGTGATCATAAGTCTGACAGTATATTAGGTGATCATAAGTCTGACTCAGTATATTAGGTGATCATAAGTCTGACCAGTATATTAGGTGTATCATAAGTCTGACTCAGTATATTAGGTGATCATAAGTCTCAGTATATTAGGTGATCATAAGTCTGACTCAGTATATTAGGTGATCATAAGTCTGTCAGTATATTAGGTGATCATAAGTCTGACTCAGTATATTAGGTGATCATAAGTCTGACTCAGTATATTAGGTGATCATAAGTCTGACTCAGTATATTAGGTGATCATAAGTCTGACTCAGTATATTAGGTGATCATAAGTCTGACCCAGTATATTAGGTGATCATAAGTCTGACTCAGTATATTAGGTGATCATAAGTCTGACTCAGTATATTAGGTGATCATAAGTCTGACTCAGTATATTAGGTGATCATAAGTCTGACTCAGTATATTAGGTGATCATAAGTCTGACTCAGTATATTAGGTGATCATAAGTCTGACTCAGTATATTAGGTGATCATAAGTCTGACTCAGTATATTAGGCAGGTGATCATAAGTCTCTATGGGTGTGTAACAGCCTGTCTGTTTGTCCTGGTCGTGCCGGCGAACTTGACTTACGCGTGCAGCAGTATAGGTCCAATAATGCACAAACGGTAAAAGTTATTTGCATATTTATTACACGAGTTTCAAACATTACAAAGTGTTCCCCGTGATCCTACCCGCAATCCCGGTAAGAAAACGTGGCCGAATTAGACCCATCTATAAATAGAGCTAGAGAGAGAGTACTGCCTCCTACTGGCGAGAACGTGCATTGACATGTCACAACGTGATAAATGGCGTTTAAACCCCGGGCCCTAATTGTGAATGCCATGCAAACACAATTCAAACAATACAAACATGGTACCAAATTGGTACCAATGTCAGACCACATATGAGAAACTTGGCTTCTCCTGCTCTAAACCATCCTCCAGACGTGGATCCAGTCTGTAGCTTGAACTCTCCTTTCTGACCGCAGACTTTCCAAGAGAAAGGGCACCAATTTCCTCCCCAAACTGTTGGCTCTGAGCGTAGCGAATTATGGCCATTTCTGCATCCAAAAGGTCCCCTGCTGAGACACTTTGTACCCCATTTGCAATTCTGGCCTTCCTCTCCAGCTGCTTATAGTTGGATGGACTATTTGTGTCAACAGCCTGCAGCTCTCTTCTATTTTGGCCCAATTGCCTCAACATCTTCTTTACCTTTAAAATCCAGGCAACTGCAACCTTGAGCTTTCTCCAATCTGAGAAGTAAGCAATTAACTGGTCAGTAGCAGCATGTAATTCTTTGGTTATCACGGCATTCACAATAGCCTCTTTCTTAACCTCTGGGTCGTCCAATGGGATGCTGCTATCCGCAGCATTTTCTGGCCAATACTTCTCTGACTTCCAGAGGAAGTTGGACGCCTCAATCCATCTACTACTGGTCAGTATGTCATTAACTTTTATGCCCCTGGAAGCGTCGTCTGCCGGATTATCTTTAGTATTGACGTACCTCCATTGTGACACACTTGTAGCGTCCCTGATGATGGAAACCCTGCTGGGCACAAAAGTATGAAAGCGCCTAACCTCATCCATTATATACTTCAGCACTGCAGTGCTATCCGTCCAAAACACAGATCCTCCCAGCTGCAGCTCCGCTCTTAACATCCTGTCCACACGAACCGCAAGCGCAGCGGCTGTAAGCTAAAGGCTGTGGAACGGTAACCTTCTTTAGCGGTATAACTCTCGCCTTGCCAAGGAGGAAGGCCACGTGAACAACTCAATAAATCATTAACTAGGCCAGCCCAAATGATAACATATGGACATGATGCTACTAAATTATTTTCACTGTTTTCACAAAAAATGCCACTTGTACTTAAAATGCTTGCAAAGATAACCTGCGGTTTAATATTAAAATGTTTTTTATCAGTAAATCAACGTAACGTATTTCTAACATTTCTAACGTATTTCACTGCCTCTGTTGTTCCATAACCTTGTTTCTAACAGTAGACACTCACAGAGACCTAAGGAGAGTACATGACAAGTGAATTAATTTTAGATGTTGTCTCTTTTATTTCCTTCATAATCACAGGATCTTCACCTTCCATCCTTGAATCTTGAAATAGGACAAACGTTAAATGAAAGTAAAAACCATAAATAAATAAATAAATAGATGCAGTATTTTTTTTTATCGACAGACATGTTCAGTTTTTTTAAGGGCTAATTCACAAGGGTAGCAATCCACAGATTTAATAACTGCTGGTTTTGGAATAATGCCATAATCAGACACATTGTCTGTTGATAGAAGCCAATACCACCTCCAAGCATCTGGCTTCTGGTAGAAGCATTTGTTAGATGAACCAAAATTACCGTGTTCCAGGATGTAATGCAGTTTCTTACTGAATCGTTTTTTGGATTCTACACAAATAATTTCTCCAAAAAAGAAATGTAATAACATACTACACAATGTCTATTTGGTGTAAAATAAATAAAGCCCAGCTGTCATTAAAAAAGCACGCTCCAGTGACAGAAAGGTCCCGAATCTATCCGTAGATACATTCAAAGAGGAGCACCGGCACTCACATCAATCACACTGAAATCAAGATGCCATTCCCAAGTTTTGGCAATTTTGAGAGGAAGAGATATCCGTTTTGTACAGAGTCTCTTCAAGGGGTCTTCGAGTGTTTATTGCCTGTTAGACCTTGACTTTCTCCATGTCTATGGAAGACATTGGCACCTCCTCCTGTATTGTCACGGCCCCACTGGTCTGGCAGTTGTGCTGGTGCTCCTTCCAGTCCTGTGGCAACCGGAAGTCACAGTAGAGAAGTCAAACAAGATGACAGTTTAGCTTAATTAGGCAAAGCTAGCTGAACCCCAGACAACTAGGGCTGGGCGATAAAACGATAACGATATGTATCACGATAGACATGTAATCAAAATCAATAAAAAATGCGTTCGATAAATTAGTTTTGTTCGTCGGAAGAAAACAGAGCTCGCGAAGCAAGTTTGGTTGCATGAACAAAGGCACTAACTCTCTGGTAACCTAGCAACGTAGGGAGTGACACGCTAACAGCCAATCATGTAACATAGAGATAATTGTTAAGTGTTCATTGTGATTTTCGATTTCTGTTTACATTTTAATAATTTGAGTGTTTTCTATGCTTGTGTTTGTCTTTATAACTAGGGAGATTATAATCATAGGAAGTTAAGTTTAAAATAAAAATGTTTAAATGTAATATTTTTTCCTGGTCCTTATTTTAAACATGTCATAATAAATATCAATAATTATCGATATCAGCCAATATGAAACACTTATGTCGTGATAAAGTTTTCAGCCATATCGCCCAGCCCTACTGAAAACAGTGTCTGTAACTGTGTCTGTAGTCTTACCTTTCTGACAACATAACCCAGTGTTCTGTAACTGTGTCTGTAGTCTCAACTTTCTGACAACATAACCCAGTGGTCTGTAACTGTGTCTGTAGTCTCAACTTTCTGACAACATAACCCAGTGGTCTGTAACTGTGTCTGTAACTGTGTCTGTGGTCTTACCTTTCTGACAACATAACCCAGTGGTCTGTAACTGTGTCTGTAACTGTGTCTGTAGTCTTACCTTTCTGACAACATAATCCAGTGGTCTGTAACCGCGTCTGTAGTCTTACCTTTCTGACAACATAACCCAGTGGTCTGTAACTGTGTCTGTAACTGTGTCTGTAGTCTTACCTTTCTGACAACATAACCCAGTGGTCTGTAACCGCGTCTGTAGTCTTACCTTTCTGACAACATAACCCAGTGGTCTATAATTGTGTCTGTAACTGTGTCTGTAACTGTGTCTGTAACTGTGTCTGTAGTCTCACCTTTCTCTGACAGAAGGTAGAACAGTAGTTGACCTTGTGACACCCAGTACATTCGTTCATGGCTTCGCGTCCACAGTTCACACACATTTGCTGTGGGAGAGAATTGGGATCTGATTAAGGAGGCAGAGAACTGATGTACAGGTTAAGCAGATTGCCAATGTCGTAAAAAAGGGATTATTTCATTATATGTCGGTCAATTATTTCAAACAATTCTTCCTGATGACATCAACTAGACTTCATTGTCGCCGTTGGGTTTTTTGTTCAGAAACGGCGAGTCAAGTCAGGGAACTTTAAATCACTTGTATCTCCGCAAAACACAATATGTAGATACATTACGGAGGATTTACCTCATGGGAAATTGCAAGTAGAGAGCTTTAATGGTTTTATTAAATGTAAGAATTACAGAAATGTGCTAATTATTTGGCGGTGCTGATAAAAATAGTTGTCGTTCAATAAATGAAGTTATTTCAACAATATTTTACATTTGCTAAATGCTTTATTAATTTCCCCAAATTGTCCTCTATGTGCTTGTGGTCATTGTCTTCCATTAATTGTGTACTTTTCTGGGAAATAGCAGCTCCTTGTTTTGGCAGAACATTCAGGAACTGGGTAAAGAACATAATGCTGAAACCAAGTGCCAGAGGATCAGTAGCAGCAAAATTCCCCCAATAAATATAACACACCACTCCTCATTTTACAGTAGGCTTGGTTGCTTCTGCTCAAGCATTATCATTTCAATGGCAAAGTTACAACTGTTGTTTATGGCAACTGGTGTTCTCGGCTAGTAGCGATCATGGCTACCAGGGATGCTCTATGATATCGGCACGACATCGGCCGATAAAAGCTTAAAATTATCACTATGAGCCTTGCCAATAGAGTGGCGGGTTTATTATGCGCGCAAGAGCTGAAAGACCACGCCAGCTGTCCGACCACGCCAGCTGAAAGACCACGCGAGCTGTCCGACCACGCCAGCTGAAAGACCACGCGAGCTGTCCGACCACGCCAGCTGAAAGACCACGTGAGCTGTCCGACCACGCGAGCTGTCCGACCACGCCAGCTGTCCGACCACGCCAGCTGTCCGACCACACAATCGGAAATCATAGAAATCATGGGAGCGAGTGAGAAATGTACCTTGATGATGATCTCCGTGATTTCAGAGGCTCTCTTTACATCCGGGTCGTCTGGGTGCTGGAATGAGATCTGACTCTGGAAGGTCTAGATGGGTCAAAAACAATTCAGTACAAAAAAACAGTACCAGCCAAACGTTTGGACGCCTACTAACTTAAGGGTATTTTCGTTGTTTTCTCTTTTGTCAGATTACAGCCCAAATAATTAAACGCTGTGTCTATGTGAGGGATGATCTCCACACAACCTTAAATGTTGTTTTAAATGTTATTTGTTGTGGTAATGATGGTCACATTTCTTGACGTCCACAACTTTTGACCAAAAGTGATTTTTATAGTGAGATCAAATGTGATATTACTCTTGTTTCTTGAATAAGTGCACTTCTGTGTGATTAATTTCAGCGTTTGGGGACATCTCACCTCCTTCCTGCTGCCCGGGGAACTGAAGGCGTCCTGGCCTGCCTGGCAGTGGCAGGCCTGCCTGGCCTGGTCGATCAGGACCTTCAGCTGGTGGACACTGCTCAGCAGGCTGTTGGTCGTCTCCTCCAGGTACAGCCAGGTCCTGTGGCCCTCACCCACACCAGACACGTCCAGCCCTCCGTTCACGAGACCCGGGGAAGGGGACGGGGAGGAAGACACCACCTTAGCCTGGACCTGCACCGGCTGGGGGGCTATGGCTAACGCAGGGAGTGCTGTCAACACTGGAGAGTGATTGGGAAAGAGATTGGGGGGTGGAGAGAGAGAGATGGAGGTGTAGAGAGAGAGAGAGAGAGAGAGAGAGAGAGAGAGAGGTGTAGAGAAAGAAATGGAGGTGTAGAGAGAGAGAATGAGAGAGAGAGAGAGAGAGAGAGAGAGAGAGAGGAGAGAGAGAGAGAGATGGGGGTGTAGAGAGAGAGATGGAGGTGTAGAGAGAGAGAATGAGAGAGAGAGAGAGAGAGAGAGAGGGAGAGAGAGAGAGATGGGGGGTAGAGAGAGAGAGAGAGAGAGAGAGAGAGAGAGAGAGTGGGAGATGGAGGTGTAGAGAAAGAAATGGAGGTGTAGAGAGAGAGAATGAGAGAGAGAGAGAGAGAGAGAGAGAGAGAGAGAGAGAGGGAGGTGTAGAGAGAGAGAGAGAGAGAGAGAGAGAGAGAGAGAGATGGAGGTGTAGAGAGAGAGATGGAGGTGTAGAGAGAGAGAGAGAGGGAGATGGAGGTGTAGAGAGAGAGATGGAGGTGTAGAGAGAGAGAGAGAGAGAGATGGAGGTGTAGAGAGAGAGAGAGAGAGAGAGAGAGAGAGATGGGGGTGTAGAGAGAGAGAGGGAGGTGTAGAGAGAGAGAGAGAGAGAGAGAGAGAGAGAGGTGGGGGTGTAGAGAGAGAGATGGAGGTGTAGAGAGAGATGGGGGTGTAGAGAGAGAGATGGAGGTAGAGAGAGAGAGAGAGAGAGAGAGAGAGATGGAGGTGTAGAGAAAGAAATGGAGGTGTAGAGAGAGAGAATGAGAGAGAGAGAGAGAGAGAGAGATGGGGGTGTAGAGAGAGAGATGGGGGTGTACAGAGAGAGAGAGAGATGCAGGAGAGGGGAGGAGTGGGATTTGTTCATTAGCACATTACATCAAAAGAACATTTAAATAATTAGCACGTTTTGAGACAAGGAATGTGGAATACAAGCCAATATACTATAAATAAGTAAAGAGGAACAATATACATTGAAGTCTGGGTAGATCAGACGTTAAGCGAACAATCTGATCTCATAGTCAACATGTTGGATGCACAATAAACGAGCTGGTCCTAAGACCTGAGCTGGACCAAAGACCAGAGCTGGACTAAAGACCTGAGCTGGACCAAAGACCTGAGCTGGACCAAAGACCTGAGCTGGACCAAAGACCTGAGCTGGACCAAAGACCTGAGCTGGACCAAAGACCTGAGCTGGACCAAAGACTTGAGCTGGACTAAAGACCTGAGCTGGACCAAAGACCTGAGCTGGACTAAAGACCTGAGCTGGACCAAAGACCTGAGCTGGACCAAAGACCTGAGCTGGACCAAAGACCTGAGCTGGACCAAAGACTTGAGCTGGACTAAAGACCTGAGCTGGACCAAAGACCTGAGCTGGACTAAAGACCTGAGCTGGACCAAAGACCTGAGCTGGACCAAAGACCTGAGCTGGACCAAAGACCTGAGCTGGACCAAAGACGTTCTGCGACTGTCACAGCTCCAGGTCTATTACATTATTCACAACCTTTGCTGTGCATGCATTCAGTTCATACGCCTTAAATGACAGTATGAATTGTGATCGGGGAATCAGCATAACAAATTCACTTAGAAGCGGACTGTAAAATCCCCAGAGCGGAGAAAGGTTAAACAGTGGATGTGATAAAGTTAAACAGTTCACAGGGTAATGTCACTGCTCTGGGGCAGTGGGAGCTTCATTTTGGAGTTTTGATCCAATTTCTGCAAAAATTTAAGAGACTGTAGTCTGAATAAATCCCTAGAGGTCTGTTGAGATTATATTGAATAACTTTGAACAAGTCCTCATGCTTTACGTGTTGAGTTGCAGCCACACAATTTGCTGTTAGTTTTTGGGCATTAACCAGCAGGTTTACCTAATAAAGTGAGTGGTGAATAAAATAGTGGGTGACAACCCGATGGGTTGGGTCCACATAATGGAGGATGGGTTGGGTCCACATAATGGAGGATGGGTTGGGTCCACATAATGGTGGATGGGTTGGGTCCACATAATGGAGGATGGGTTGGGTCCATAATGGTGGATGGGTTGGGTCCATAATGGAGGATGGGTTGGGTCCACATAATGGTGGATGGGTTGGGTCCATAATGGAGGATGGGTTGGGTCCATAATGGTGGATGGGTTGGGTCCATAATGGTGGATGGGTTGGGTCCACATAATGGTGGATGGGTTGGGTCCATAATGGAGGATGGGTTGGGTCCACATAATGGAGGATGGGTTGGGTCCACATAATGGAGGATGGGTTGGGTCCACATAATGGTGGATGGGTTGGGTCCACATAATGGAGGATGGGTTGGGTCCATAATGGTGGATGGGTTGGGTCCATAATGGAGGATGGGTTGGGTCCACATAATGGTGGATGGGTTGGGTCCATAATGGAGGATGGGTTGGGTCCACATAATGGAGGATGGGTTGGGTCCACATAATGGAGGATGGGTTGGGTCCACATAATGGTGGATGGGTTGGGTCCACATAATGGAGGATGGGTTGGGTCCACATAATGGAGGATGGGTTGGGTCCACATAATGGAGGATGGGTTGGGTCCACATAATGGTGGATGGGTTGGGTCCACATAATGGTGGATGGGTTGGGTCCACATAATGGAGGATGGGTTGGGTCCACATAATGGAGGATGGGTTGGGTCCATAATGGAGGATGGGTTGGGTCCACATAATGGAGGATGGGTTGGGTCCATAATGGAGGATGGGTTGGGTCCATAATGGAGGATGGGTTGGGTCCATAATGGAGGATGGGTTGGGTCCACATAATGGTGGATGGGTTGGGTCCATAATGGAGGATGGGTTGGGTCCACATAATGGAGGATGGGTTGGGTCCATAATGGAGGATGGGTTGGGTCCACATAATGGTGGATGGGTTGGGTCCATAATGGAGGATGGGTTGGGTCCATAATGGAGGATGGGTTGGGTCCATAATGGAGGATGGGTTGGGTCCACATAATGGAGGATGGGTTGGGTCCACATAATGGAGGATGGGTTGGGTCCACATAATGGAGGATGGGTTGGGTCCACATAATGGTGGATGGGTTGGGTCCACATAATGGAGGATGGGTTGGGTCCACATAATGGAGGATGGGTTCCACATAATGGAGGATGGGTTGGGTCCACATAATGGAGGATGGGTTGGGTCCACATAATGGGGGATGGGTTGGGTCCCATAATGGAGGATGGGTTGGGTCCACATAATGGTGGATGGGTTGGGTCCACATAATGGTGGATGGGTTGGGTCCACATAATGGAGGATGGGTTGGGTCCACATAATGGAGGATGGGTTGGGTCCACATAATGGAGGATGGGTTGGGTCCACATAATGGGATGGGTTGGGTCCACATAATGGGGATGGGTCCACATAATGGAGGATGGGTTGGGTCCACATAATGGAGGATGGGTTGGGTCCACATAATGGTGGATGGGTTGGGTCCACATAATGGTGGATGGGTTGGGTCCACATAATGGTGGATGGGTTGGGTCCACATAATGGTGGATGGGTTGGGTCCACATAATGGTGGATGGGTTGGGTCCACATAATGGTGGATGGGTTGGGTCCATAATGGTGGATGGGTTGGGTCCACATAATGGTGGATGGGTTGGGTCCACATAATGGTGGATGGGTTGGGTCCACATAATGGAGGATGGGTTGGGTCCACATAATGGAGGATGGGTTGGGTCCACATAATGGAGGATGGGTTGGGTCCACATAATGGAGGATGGGTTGGGTCCATAATGGAGGATGGGTTGGGTCCACATAATGGAGGATGGGTTGGGTCCACATAATGGTGGATGGGTTGGGTCCACATAATGGTCCATAATGGTGGATGGGTTGGGTCCATAATGGAGGATGGGTTGGGTCCACATAATGGAGGATGGGTTGGGTCCACATAATGGAGGATGGGTTGGGTCCACATAATGGAGGATGGGTTGGGTCCACATAATGGAGGATGGGTTGGGTCCACATAATGGAGGA
Source organism: Dallia pectoralis (assembly GCA_029465975.1). Lineage (NCBI taxonomy): Eukaryota > Metazoa > Chordata > Actinopteri > Esociformes > Umbridae > Dallia > Dallia pectoralis. The sequence goes on along the minus strand of CM055745.1, from coordinate 2,168,221 downwards.
TGGGTTGGGTCCACATAATGGTGGATGGGTTGGGTCCATAATGGTGGATGGGTTGGGTCCACATAATGGAGGATGGGTTGGGTCCCACATAATGGAGGATGGGTTGGGTCCACATAATGGAGGATGGGTTGGGTCCACATAATGGAGGATGGGTTGGGTCCACATAATGGTGGATGGGTTGGGTCCACATAATGGAGGATGGGTTGGGTCCACATAATGGAGGATGGGTTGGGTCCACATAATGGTGGATGGGTTGGGTCCACATAATGGTGGATGGGTTGGGGGTCCATGGGTTGGGTCCATAATGGTGGATGGGTTGGGTCCATAATGGGATGGGTTGGGTCCACATAATGGTGGAGGGGTTGGGTCCACATAATGGTGGATGGGTTGGGTCCACATAATGGAGGATGGGTTGGGTCCACATAATGGTGGATGGGTTGGGTCCCATAATGGTGGATGGGTTGGGTCCACATAATGGAGGATGGGTTGGGTCCACATAATGGAGGATGGGTTGGGTCCACATAATGGTGGATGGGTTGGGTCCCATAATGGTCCACATAATGGAGGATGGGTTGGGTCCACATAAGGATGGGTTGGGTCCACATAATGGTGGATGGGTTGGGTCCACATAATGGTGGATGGGTTGGGTCCACATAATGGAGGATGGGTTGGGTCCACATAATGGAGGATGGGTTGGGTCCACATAATGGAGGATGGGTTGGGTCCACATAATGGTGGATGGGTTGGGTCCCATAATGGTGGATAATGGAGGATGGGTTGGGTCCACATAATGGTGGGATGGGTTGGGTCCACATAATGGTGGATGGGTTGGGTCCACATAATGGAGGATGGGTTGGGTCCACATAATGGAGGATGGGTTGGGTCCCATAATGGATGGGTTGGGTCCACATAATGGAGGATGGGTTGGGTCCACATAATGGATGGGATGGGTTGGGTCCACATAATGGAGGATGGGTTGGGTCCACATAATGGAGGATGGGTTGGGTCCACATAATGGTGGATGGGTTGGGTCCACATAATGGAGGATGGGTTGGGTCCACATAATGGAGGATGGGTTGGGTCCACATAATGGTGGATGGGTTGGGTCCACATAATGGAGGATGGGTTGGGTCCATAATGGAGGACATAATGGAGGATGGGTTGGGTCCACATAATGGTGGATGGGTTGGGTCCATAATGGTGGATGGGTTGGGTCCACATAATGGAGGATGGGTTGGGTCCACATAATGGAGGATGGGTTGGGTCCACATAATGGAGGATGGGTTGGGTCCACATAATGGTCCACATAATGGTGGATGGGTTGGGTCCACATAATGGTGGATGGGTTGGGTCCATGGGTTGGGTCCACATAATGGAGGATGGGTTGGGTCCACATAATGGTGGATGGGTTGGGTCCCATAATGGTGGATGGGTTGGGTCCACATAATGGTGGATGGGTTGGGTCCACATAATGGAGGATGGGTTGGGTCCACATAATGGTGGATGGGTTGGGTCCCATAATGGAGGATGGGTTGGGTCCACATAATGGAGGATGGGTTGGGTCCACATAATGGAGGATGGGTTGGGTCCCATAATGGAGGATGGGTTGGGTCCACATAATGGAGGATGGGTTGGGTCCACATAATGGAGGATGGGTTGGGTCCACATAATGGTGGATGGGTTGGGTCCACATAATGGTGGATGGGTTGGGTCCACATAATGGTGGATGGGTTGGGTCATAATGGTGGATGGGTTGGGTCCATAATGGAGGATGGGTTGGGTCCACATAATGGAGGATGGGTTGGGGTCCACATAATGGAGGATGGGTTGGGTCCACATAATGGTGGATGGGTTGGGTCCCATAATGGAGGATGGGTTGGGTCCACATAATGGAGGATGGGTTGGGTCCACATAATGGTGGATGGGTTGGGTCCACATAATGGTGGATGGGTTGGGTCCACATAATGGTGGATGGGTTGGGTCCATAATGGTGGATGGGTTGGGTCCACATAATGGTGGATGGGTTGGGTCCACATAATGGTGGATGGGTTGGGTCCACATAATGGTGGATGGGTTGGGTCCACATAATGGAGGATGGGTTGGGTCCATAATGGAGGACATAATGGAGGATGGGTTGGGTCCACATAATGGATGGGTTGGGTCCACATAATGGAGGGGTTGGGTCCCATAATGGTGGATGGGTTGGGTCCCATAATAATGGATGGGTTGGGTCCATAATGGAGGATGGGTTGGGTCCACATAATGGAGGATGGGTTGGGTCCACATAATGGTGGATGGGTTGGGTCCACATAATGGTGGATGGTCCACATAAGGATGGGTTGGGTCCACATAATGGTGGATGGGTTGGGTCCATAATGGAGGATGGGTTGGGTCCATAATGGTGGATGGGTTGGGTCCATAATGGAGGATGGGTTGGGTCCACATAATGGTGGATGGGTTGGGTCCACATAATGGAGGATGGGTTGGGTCCACATAATGGAGGATGGGTTGGGTCCACATAATGGAGGATGGGTTGGGTCCACATAATGGAGGATGGGTTGGGTCCATAATGGTGGATGGGTTGGGTCCATAATGGTGGATGGGTTGGGTCCACATAATGGAGGATGGGTTGGGTCCACATAATGGTGGATGGGTTGGGTCCATAATGGAGGATGGGTTGGGTCCACATAATGGAGGATGGGTTGGGTCCACATAATGGTGGATGGGTTGGGTCCACATAATGGAGGATGGGTTGGGTCCATAATGGAGGATGGGTTGGGTCCACATAATGGAGGATGGGTTGGGTCCACATAATGGAGGATGGGTTGGGTCCACATAATGGAGGATGGGTTGGGTCCACATAATGGAGGATGGGTTGGGTCCATAATGGTGGATGGGTTGGGTCCACATAATGGAGGATGGGTTGGGTCCATAATGGAGGATGGGTTGGGTCCATAATGGTGGATGGGTTGGGTCCATAATGGTGGATGGGTTGGGTCCATAATGGTGGATGGGTTGGGTCCACATAATGGAGGATGGGTTGGGTCCACATAATGGTGGATGGGTTGGGTCCATAATGGTGGATGGGTTGGGTCCATAATGGTGGATGGGTTGGGTCCACATAATGGTGGATGGGTTGGGTCCATAATGGAGGATGGGTTGGGTCCACATAATGGTGGATGGGTTGGGTCCACATAATGGTGGATGGGTTGGGTCCACATAATGGTGGATGGGTTGGGTCCACATAATGGAGGATGGGTTGGGTCCACATAATGGTGGATGGGTTGGGTCCACATAATGGAGGATGGGTTGGGTCCACAATGGTGCCATCTTCTCTGGCCCAACGACCCATCCTCTCCAGGCGCTGTTCAATGGCCCACAGTCTCAAATCTCTCCTGGGACTCAACATCTAGATGGTTCTACTTGAGATGACACGGGGAGGGGGTTCTTTCAGGCCGGGCTGCACCAAGACTGGATGGTTCTACTTGAGATGACACGGGGAGGGGGTTCTTTCAGGCCGGGCTGCACCAAGACTGGATGGTTCTACTTGAGATGACCCAAGGAGGGGGTTCTCTCAGGCCGGGCTGCACAAAGGAGTGGACTGGCTGAGTAGAGCACCTCAGCTCTGGGTCAGAGTGTGTCCTCATAACTAGATGGCCTGATCCAACTATACATGTGGACATGCCAGCCAGACACAAAGTTCTCACACTGTTTCACGACCTACTGACTTGAAAATAGATGAGTTTTACTGAGGCTGGTCTGGATACAAACCTCCTACAGCTTTAAGGTGCACAATATCAAGCAGGCGTGATGTAACACTATAAAAGGAGGCTTCGGTAACTCCCCCCTCCTGGCCATGGAAGAAAAGGACTCTTCTCTTCACTAGACAGCTCCTAAAATAACCAGACATCCATCTTTGCCGGGGGCGTAATTGCATAAGGGCGAGTGTGTGCTCGAGTGTGCACGTGTGTGCATTTGGAAAAAGTTGGGACTAAGACAGTACGTCAGAGAAGAACTCTATATTAGGACGGGGCGTCGGTCTGAAGCAGCTTTTTCTGACAACAGTCTCTCCTACACAATGCAAAAAAGGAGAATGCCTCCTGGGGTAGAGGAGGTGGGACAGGGGTAGAGGAGGTGGGACTGGGGTAGAGGAGGTGGGACTAGGGTAGAGGAGGAGTGACTGGGGTAGAGGAGGTGGGACTGGGGTAGAGGAGGTGGGACTGGGGTAGAGGAGGTGGGACTGGGGTAGAGGAGGTGGGACTAGGGTAGAGGAGGTGTGACTGGGGTAGAGGAGGTGGGACTGGGGTAGAGGAGGTGGGACTAGGGTAGAGGAGGTGTGACTGGGGTAGAGGAGGTGGGACTGGGGTAGAGGAGGTGGGACTAGGGTAGAGGAGGTGGGACTGGGGTAGAGGAGGTGGGACTGGGGTAGAGGAGGTGGGACTGGGGTAGAGGAGGTGGGACTGGGGTAGAGGAGGTGGGACTGGGGTAGAGGAGGTGGGACTGGGGTAGAGGAGGTGGGACTGGGGTAGAGGAGGTGGGACTGGGGTAGAGGAGGCGGGACTGGGGTAGAGGAGGTGGGACTGGGGTAGAGGAGGTGGGACTGGGGTAGAGGAGGTGGGACTGGGGTAGAGGAGGTGGGACTGGGGTAGAGGAGGTGGGACTGGGGTAGAGGAGGTGGGACTGGGGTAGAGGAGGTGGGACTGGGGTAGAGGAGGTGGGACTGGGGTAGAGGAGGTGGGACTGGGGTAGAGGAGGTGGGACTGGGGTAGAGGAGGTGGGACTGGGGTAGAGGAGGTGGGACTGGGGTAGAGGAGGTGGGACTGGGGTAGAGGAGGTGGGACTGGGGTAGAGGAGGTGGGACTGGGGTAGAGGAGGTGGGACTAGGGTAGAGGAGGCGTGACTGGGGTAGAGGAGGTGGGACTGGGGTAGAGGAGGTGGGACTGGGGTAGAGGAGGTGGGACTGGGGTAGAGGAGGTGGGACTGGGGTAGAGGAGGTGGGACTGGGGTAGAGGAGGTGTGACTGGGGTAGAGGAGGTGGGACTGGGGTAGAGGAGGTGGGACTAGGGTAGAGGAGGTGTGACTGGGGTAGAGGAGGTGGGACTGGGGTAGAGGAGGTGGGACTAGGGTAGAGGAGGCGTGACTGGGGTAGAGGAGGTGGGACTGGGGTAGAGGAGGTGGGACTGGGGTAGAGGAGGTGGGACTGGGGTAGAGGAGGTGGGACTGGGGTAGAGGAGGTGGGACTGGGGTAGAGGAGGTGGGACTGGGGTAGAGGAGGTGTGACTGGGGTGGAGGAGGTGGGACTCATCTCAATATTACCCGTCTCATCTCAATAATAGCCGTCTCATCTCAATATTACCCGTCTCATCTCAATATTACCCGTCTCATCTCAATAATAGCCGTCTCATCTCAATAATAGCTGTCTCATCTCAATATTACCCGTCTCATCTCAATATTACCCGTCTCATCTCAATAATAGCTGTCTCATCTCAATATTACCCGTCTCATCTCAATAAGACATCATGTCACACCGATGGATAACAGAACAGCCAGTCAAATATTAAGGTTAAAACAATTCACATTTCAGTTGACTGGTTGAAGGCTTCGATACATCAGCGATGGACCCTCAGAAGCTGCAGAGCCTACCGATTCCAATTACTGAGACTCAAGAGTCTGGTATTGTTATTTTTCCATTACCACCTCCCTGAGTTTGAGTTGGATAATTGGCCACCTGCTGCCTTTATGTGGATCTGATAGGCCTCGGCTCCCTTTCCTGAATCAAACACTATTATCTTGTTACCCAGGGTAGCCATCAAAACCCCCATTGGAAGGTAATAGAGCAACCCTTCTAATGAGACCAGTTTCATTGTAAGACACGTCGGCCATATTGGGTCTTGCTCCCCAAGCTGGAGTTAGAGCAGTGACAGAACCAGAGGTCACCAGAAGCAGTCGTGGGAGAATGAATGTGGAACAATTACACTCAGAACTGCATACGCAGGTGGTTCGTGTGATTTAGGCTTCTGACCCGTCTAGACCCATATCGTACCACTCCAACAAGGTTCTGTCAGTTGTTCATTCATCCCTTTTTGGCAAATACAACAGACATTAAGAGTCAAGCCCTGTGCTGCGGAAACACTCCGTTTAGACAAAAACAAACTGCCATTACGCGCTACTCTAAAGTTGCGGTCCAGAGTTGCCATCCAACCACTGAACATTGGGGCCAATTTGCCCAGAACAACGGTCCAAAATCACTTTGTCAAGGTGAGCAAATATAGTCCATACTTACACAAGAAGACGTTCAGCAAAATGGGTCCCTGACAAATATTGTTGTGCTTTTGCGTGGAATAATTATCCAAACATCAAATGTCAGTTTTTTCTGTAGCTCTTTTTGCACACGTTAGCAGTTTATAAAGGTCAATCACAATTTGTGCACAGTTTTTGCCAACTTTTCGGATTTTTATTACAGAGTGAGAGGAAGCCTCGGGCCACAATACATTTGCATAGGGAGACGTACTGAACTGATCAGCATGTGAAGGCAGATTTCATTTGGTTTGATTTCCTGTAATTACTAAGGTTTAGGGACTGGGGTCTAGAACAGTGCCACCTGGTGGTTCTCATTCCACATAGCGGTTATATGTAGCGTTTGCCATTGTGAAGAAATACACACTGAATAGAAGGCTGGATAAAACAGTCTACGTGGAAGAGTTAAACCAACTGGCATTGGCTAACTTTAACCTGAACATAAGCGAAACAGACAACGGTAGAATTTAGAAAGAACTGGAGGAGGAACTTCCAGGTTCTGATCAACAGAACAACAGTAGAGATTCTGGAAAGGACTTGTCACAGACTATCAACACCACACGTGTTGGCCAGAGGAGCCAAAAAGCGAGTCACTTAGACAAATAAAGATGTTTGGTACGAGATCTCTCACAATAACGACCAGATAAATCACTGCCTGTATGGGAATTAAACACACACACAAAAACACACACATATACATTACTCGAGTGCTTTATACTATTCAGCTTGTTAAAAAGCTTAAGTGTAAACTGGGTTTCTTCGACAGAAACGTATCTTGCTTCTCCATGGTGAACAGGAGACAAACTGTTTAGGCGACATTCCTGCCTGTTCTAGACTATGGGGACACAATTTACCAAAGTGCATCTGCTACTACTGTGAAACTGCTTGACTCTGTTTATCATAGTGCCCTGTGTTTTATTACTTCGGATAGTTCCAATACACATAACTGCATCTTGTACCAGAAAGTTGGTTGAACCTCCTTAAAAGTGCGTAGATCACTTCCTCATTCTATTTTTGTATAAGGTTCTACTCCACAGGTATCCAATATATCTAGAATATATCTATAAACATATAGATTGTCTGGTTTCAATACTAGATCGCAGAGTTGGATAGTATTACAAACTACTGGGCTCTTTCAAAGCACCTCATCTGTGGAACCGTATCCAGTCAGAGCTTCACTTGTTGCCAATGGGTCAGTTTAAGAAAATGATGTTCGATTTTTAAAGTGAGAATTGTGTTTGTTTTAACTGACTGACAATTACTGTCATTGTGTCTGTTACTTGTATGTTTATGTCTTTAATTGTTGTTGTATAAAATGTAAAACAATTTAGATATGGTCAGGTTTAACATTAATCTCCTAAAGTGTCAGTTGATATAATTCCATGGTTGTATACGCTGTCAGGTCACCTAATGTAGGTATCATCTCCTAAAGTGTCAGTTGATATAATTCCATGGTTGTATACGCTGTCAGGTAACCTAATGTAGGTACCATCTCCTAAAGTGTCAGTTGATATATTACCATGGTTGTATACGCTGTCAGGTCACCTACTGTAGGTACCATCTCCTAAAGTGTCAGTAGATATAATTCCATGGTTGTATACGCTGTCAGGTCACCTACTGTAGGTACCATCTCCTAAAGTGTCAGTTGATATAATGTTGTTGGTGATGTACGCGTTTGGGGTCACCTACTGTAGGTACCTGCTGTGCTGGTGAAGACCTCGGCCTGGGTGGTGCCCTCAGAGAGAATGGCTGTGCCGTCACCTGGAGACGTCCGGTCAAAGGTCAGGGTCCCTGATGTGGTGATCTGGCCAGACGGAGACACTGTGACTGGATTGCAGAAAGAAGACAAAGACCACTTGTTCATTGATAATTCAAATTTGTATCCCAAATACACAATAATATGTTTCTAGGTTACTAGCAGAAAATGATAGAAGAATATCTAAATAACATGTATTCAAAATTGTGACAAAAGTAGAAATAGACCACCATGCAACACCATAAAGACATGTTTCAATGTCCAATATTTAAATGGCAGCTCTGTTGTATTACAGACAAACACAGACTCTCTTCGTTGGTACAAACAACAATCTCCGGCCCCAGCACGGCAATTGTAAGACAAACCAAATGATGATGAGTCGACCGAGGCAAATACCGGCCTTATTTCCCTTAAGACGACGTCCCACTCAATGTCCAAGACACTATGAACATTTGAATGAACAACAAGTTACCAGGGCTTTTAAAAACAGTGCCAAAGTCAAGGCAAAGTGGTGACTGAAGAGAATATCACGGTGCTTCTTCATCTTTAAAGCCCCAGAACTGCCAGTTCTAACAACTTCCCTGGGAAAGACGTGACCCAATAAAGTAATTCTAGAGGTGTAGAGGAGGAACCCAGCTTAAACACACAATCCTCCAGCTGAGAGTCAGTGTGAGAAATTACTTCCTGTGGAATACATATCGTGTGTTTTTGCAACTGTATGTATTATCACACAAGTACACAGAGGATAATTTGGACAAATGAGCTGTCCAAACTAGGAACATTTGAACTGTCCAAACTAGGAACATTTGAACTGTCCAAACTAGGAACATTTGAGCTGTCCAAACTAGGAACATTTGAACTGTCCAAACTAGGAACATTTGAACTGTCCAAACTAGGAACATTTGAACTGTCCAAACTAGGAACATTTGAACTGTCCAAACTAGGAACATTTGAACTGTCCAAACTAGGAACATTTGAACTGTCCAAACTAGGAACATTTGAACTGTCCAAACTAGGAACATTTGAACTGTCCAAACTAGGAACATTTGAACTGTCCAAACTAGGAACATTTGAACTGTCCAAACTAGGAACATTTGAACTGTCCAAACTAGGAACATTTGAACTGTCCAAACTAGGAACATTTGAACTGTCCAAACTAGGAACATTTGAGCTGTCCAAACTAGGAACATTTGAGCTGTCCAAACTAGGAACATTTGAGCTGTCCAAACTAGGAACATTTGAGGCTTTTTCCTTACAGTGTTCTTCTCAGTACGGTATTGCAGAGCAGACAGATACATTTGTAACTTGTTATCTAATACTTACTGTCCTGCTACCTTTACAATATTATTATCTATTTATCTCTCTATCTATCCATCTGGGGACTAGAGAAATGTTTAATGTGAGGAGTGCTCCCTCTACTGGGGGACTAGAGAAATGTTTAATGTGAGGAGTGCTCCCTCTACTGGTTGACTAGAGAAATGTTTAATGTGAGGAGTGCTCCCTCTACTGGGGGACTGGGGGACTAGAGAAATGTTTAATGTGAGGAGTGCTCCCTCTACTGGGGGACTGGAGAAATGTTTAATGTGAGGAGTGCTCCCTCTACTGGGGGACTAGAGAAATGTTTAATGTGAGGAGTGCTCCCTCTACTGGGGGACTAGAGAAATGTTTAATGTGAGGAGTGCTCCCTCTACTGGGGGACTAGAGAAATGTTTAATGTGAGGAGTGCTCCCTCTACTGGGGGACTAGAGAAATGTTTAATGTGAGGAGTGCTCCCTCTACTGGGGGACTGATGTTCTTGATGTGTGTGTGTGTGTGTGTGTGTATAACTCACATGTTGCTCCTGGTGCTAGAGTGATGTTCTTGGTGTGTGTGTGTGTGTGTGTGTGTGTGTGTGTGTGTGTGTGTGTATAACTCACATGTTGCTCCTGGTGCTAGTGTGATGTTCTTGGTGGGTGTGTGTGGGGGGTCCTTCTTCTCTGACGTGATTGGCTGCTCGTTCTCCTTCTTGCGTCTCTTGTAAGGGACAAACAGTCTGACGGGACCCGTCTGGACAAATAGGAGGAAGCCATTATTGGGGAGGAGGAGAAGGAGGTGCCATTATTAGGGAGAAGAAGGAAGGAGGTGCCATTATTAGACCTCCATGACCTTAATGATTTATTTGCTCCAACTGTGAGACAGCTTGATTCGTTTCTGTACCAAAAAGTGTTTGATGACAAATATATAAGATCAATAAGCTCAGCAAATATGACCTTTGTTGCGGAAGGCAAAAGCAGCTATGAAACAAAACACACACACACCCTGTGTCGTAGGAAACAAACTCCCTGGTTATCTTAGAACCTATAAACCGATCCCACACAAACGGCTCATGTTCTCCAGCCCAGCGACCAGTTCCAGTCAGCACGATGTGACGAAATAAACATGAAACTATAAAGAAAACACACATACACACACGAGCCACTGTAGACATGCCATCATTACAATACGTACCATGTTAATGTTCTCCCCTGCATAAGAAGGGCTGTCCTTGGTACACTAGAAGAGAACAGACAGAAAGGAATGGTGTGATGAGAGACAACGAGAGCTTTAGATCCACGCGCTCAGAATGATGCAGCTACGTGCACGCTCCCGATGACTTCACATGTCTGTCTACACGGGAGCAGATCTACGTGCACGCTCCCCATGACTTCACATGTCTGTCTACTCGGGAGCAGATCTACGTGCACGCTCCCCATGACTTCACATGTCTGTCTACTCGGGAGCAGATCTACGTGCACGCTCCCCATGACTTCACATGTCTGTCTACTCGGGAGCAGATCTACGTGCACGCTCCCCATGACTTCACATGTCTGTGTACACGGGAGCAGATCTACGTGCACGCTCCCCATGACTTCACATGTCTGTGTACACGGGAGCCGATCTACGTGCACGCTCCCCATGACTTCACATGTCTGTCTAGACGCTCACCAATGAGAGGTCGTCACAGCAGGCCGCGCAGGTACACGAGGCAGCGTGGGGGTTGAGGATGCGCTCCTGAAAAATAACAAAATGAAACGGTTACTGATATATTATGGTTAAGTAGCCGGCCCACTCACCTGGATCAGACACTGATATATTATGGTTAAGTGGGCGGCCCACTCACCTGGATCAGGCACTGATATATTATGGTTAAGTGGGCGGCCCACTCACCTGGATCAGGTACTGATATATTATGGTTAAGTGGCCGGCCCACTCACCTGGATCAGGCACTGATATATTATGGTTAAGTGGCCGGCCCACTCACCTGGATCAGGTACTGATATATTATGGTTAAGTGGCGGCCCACTCACCTGGATCAGGTACTGATATATTATGGTTAAGTGGCCGGCCCACTCACCTGGATAAGACACTGATATATTATGGTTAAGTGGCCGGCCCACTCACCTGGATCAGGTACTGATATATTATGGTTAAGTGGCCGGCCCACTCACCTGGATCAGGCACTGATATATTATGGTTAAGTGGCCGGCCCACTCACCTGGATCAGACACTGATATATTATGGTTAAGTGGCCGGCCCACTCACCTGGATCAGACACTGATATATTATGGTTAAGTGGCCGGCCCACTCACCTGGATCAGGTACTGATATATTATGGTTAAGTGGCCGGCCCACTCACCTGGATAAGACACTGATATATTATGGTTAAGTGGCGGCCCACTCACCTGGATCAGGCACTGATATATTATGGTTAAGTGGCGGCCCACTCACCTGGATCAGGTACTGATATATTATGGTTAAGTGGCCGGCCCACTCACCTGGATCAGGTACTGATATATTATGGTTAAGTGGCCGGCCCACTCACCTGGATCAGGCACTGATATATTATGGTTAAGTGGCCGGCCCACTCACCTGGATCAGGCACTGATATATTATGGTTAAGTGGCCGGCCCACTCACCTGGATCAGGCACTGATATATTATGGTTAAGTGGCCGGCCCACTCACCTGGATCAGGTACTGATATATTATGGTTAAGTGGCCGGCCCACTCACCTGGATCAGGTACTGATATATTATGGTTAAGTGGCCGGCCCACTCACCTGGATCAGACACTGATATATTATGGTTAAGTGGCCGGCCCACTCACCTGGATCAGACACTGATATATTATGGTTAAGTGGCCGGCCCACTCACCTGGATCAGGTACTGATATATTATGGTTAAGTGGCGGCCCACTCACCTGGATCAGGTACTGATATATTATGGTTAAGTGGCCGGCCCACTCACCTGGATCAGACACTGATATATTATGGTTAAGTGGCCGCCCACTCACCTGGATCAGACACTGATATATTATGGTTAAGTGGCCGGCCCACTCACCTGGATCAGACACTGATATATTATGGTTAAGTGGCCGGCCCACTCACCTGGATCAGACACTGATATATTATGGTTAAGTGGCCGGCCCACTCACCTGGATCAGGCACTGATATATTATGGTTAAGTGGCCGGCCCACTCACCTGGATCAGGCACTGATATATTATGGTTAAGTGGCCGGCCCACTCACCTGGATCAGGTACTGATATATTATGGTTATGTAGCCGGCCCACTCACCTGGATCAGGTACTGATATATTATGGTTAAGTGGCGGCCCACTCACCTGGATCAGACACTGATATATTATGGTTAAGTGGCCGGCCCACTCACCTGGATCAGGTACTGATATATTATGGTTAAGTGGCCGGCCCACTCACCTGGATCAGGTACTGATATATTATGGTTAAGAGGCCGGCCCACTCACCTGGATCAGGTACTGATATATTATGGTTAAGTGGCCGGCCCACTCACCTGGATCAGACACTGATATATTATGGTTAAGTGGCCGGCCCACTCACCTGGATCAGGTACTGATATATTATGGTTAAGAGGCCGGCCCACTCACCTGGATCAGGTACTGATATATTATGGTTAAGTGGCCGGCCCACTCACCTGGATCAGACACTGATATATTATGGTTAAGTGGCCGGCCCACTCACCTGGATCAGACACTGATATATTATGGTTAAGTGGCCGGCCCACTCACCTGGATCAGGTACTGATATATTATGGTTAAGTGGCCGGCCCACTCACCTGGATCAGACACTGATATATTATGGTTAAGTGGCCGGCCCACTCACCTGGATCAGGTACTTATATATTATGGTTAAGTGGCTGGCCCACTCACCTGGATCAGACACTGATATATTATGGTTAAGTGGCCGGCCCACTCACCTGGATCAGACACTGATATATTATGGTTAAGTGGCCGCCCACTCACCTGGATCAGACACTGATATATTATGGTTAAGTGGCCGCCCACTCACCTGGATCAGGCACTGATATATTATGGTTAAGTGGGCGGCCCACTCACCTGGATCAGACACTGATATATTATGGTTAAGTGGCCGGCCCACTCACCTGGATCAGACACTGATATATTATGGTTAAGTGGCCGGCCCACTCACCTGGATCAGACACTGATATATTATGGTTAAGTGGCGGCCCACTCACCTGGATCAGACACTGATATATTATGGTTAAGTGGCCGGCCCACTCACCTGGATCAGACACTGATATATTATGGTTAAGTGGCGGCCCACTCACCTGGATCAGGTACTGATATATTATGGTTAAGTGGCGGCCCACTCACCTGGATCAGACACTGATATATTATGGTTAAGTGGCCGGCCCACTCACCTGGATCAGACACTGATATATTATGGTTAAGTGGCGGCCCACTCACCTGGATCAGACACTGATATATTATGGTTAAGTGGCGGCCCACTCACCTGGATCAGACACTGATATATTATGGTTAAGTGGCGGCCCACTCACCTGGATCAGACACTGATATATTATGGTTAAGTGGCGGCCCACTCACCTGGATCAGACACTGATATATTATGGTTAAGTGGCGGCCCACTCACCTGGATAAGACACTGATATATTATGGTTAAGTGGGCGGCCCACTCACCTGGATAAGACACTGATATATTATGGTTAAGTGGCCGGCCCACTCACCTGGATCAGGCACTGATATATTATGGTTAAGAGGCCGGCCCACTCACCTGGATCAGACACTGATATATTATGGTTAAGTGGCCGGCCCACTCACCTGGATCAGGTACTGATATATTATGGTTAAGTGGCCGGCCCACTCACCTGGATCAGGTACTGATATATTATGGTTAAGTGGCCGGCCCACTCACCTGGATCAGACACTGATATATTATGGTTAAGTGGCCGGCCCACTCACCTGGATCAGGTACTGATATATTATGGTTAAGTGGCCGGCCCACTCACCTGGATCAGGTACTGATATATTATGGTTAAGTGGCCGGCCCACTCACCTGGATCAGGTACTGATATATTATGGTTAAGTGGCCGGCCCACTCACCTGGATCAGGTACTGATATATTATGGTTAAGTGGCCGGCCCACTCACCTGGATCAGACACTGATATATTATGGTTAAGTGGCCGGCCCACTCACCTGGATCAGACACTGATATATTATGGTTAAGTGGCCGGCCCACTCACCTGGATCAGGCACTGATATATTATGGTTAAGTGGCCGGCCCACTCACCTGGATCAGACACTGATATATTATGGTTAAGTGGCCGGCCCACTCACCTGGATCAGGTACTGATATATTATGGTTAAGTGGGCGGCCCACTCACCTGGATCAGACACTGATATATTATGGTTAAGTGGCCGGCCCACTCACCTGGATCAGGCACTGATATATTATGGTTAAGTGGGCGGCCCACTCACCTGGATCAGGCACTGATATATTATGGTTAAGTGGCGGCCCACTCACCTGGATCAGACACTGATATATTATGGTTAAGTGGCCGGCCCACTCACCTGGATCAGGTACTGATATATTATGGTTAAGTGGCCGGCCCACTCACCTGGATCAGGTACTGATATATTATGGTTAAGTGGCCGGCCCACTCACCTGGATCAGGCACTGATATATTATGGTTAAGTGGCCGGCCCACTCACCTGGATCAGGTACTGATATATTATGGTTAAGTGGCCGGCCCACTCACCTGGATCAGGTACTGATATATTATGGTTAAGTGGCCGGCCCACTCACCTGGATCAGGTACTGATATATTATGGTTAAGTGGCGGCCCACTCACCTGGATCAGGTACTGATATATTATGGTTAAGTGGCCGCCCACTCACCTGGATCAGGTACTGATATATTATGGTTAAGTGGCCGGCCCACTCACCTGGATCAGACACTGATATATTATGGTTAAGTGGCGGCCCACTCACCTGGATCAGACACTGATATATTATGGTTAAGTGGCCGGCCCACTCACCTGGATCAGACACTGATATATTATGGTTAAGTGGCCGGCCCACTCACCTGGATCAGACACTGATATATTATGGTTAAGTGGCGGCCCACTCACCTGGATCAGGCACTGATATATTATGGTTAAGTGGCCGCCCACTCACCTGGATCAGGCACTGATATATTATGGTTAAGTGGCCGGCCCACTCACCTGGATCAGGTACTGATATATTATGGTTATGTAGCCGGCCCACTCACCTGGATCAGGTACTGATATATTATGGTTAAGTGGCCGCCCACTCACCTGGATCAGGTACTTATATATTATGGTTAAGTGGCCGGCCCACACACCTGGATCAGACACTGATATATTATGGTTAAGTGGCCGGCCCACTCACCTGGATCAGGCACTGATATATTATGGTTAAGTGGCCGGCCCACTCACCTGGATCAGGCACTGATATATTATGGTTAAGTGGCGGCCCACTCACCTGGATCAGACACTGATATATTATGGTTAAGTGGCCGGCCCACTCACCTGGATCAGGTACTGATATATTATGGTTAAGTGGCCGGCCCACTCACCTGGATCAGACACTGATATATTATGGTTAAGTGGCCGGCCCACTCACCTGGATCAGGTACTGATATATTATGGTTAAGTGGCCGGCCCACTCAGCTGGATCAGACACTGATATATTATGGTTAAGTGGCCGGCCCACTCACCTGGATCAGGCACTGATATATTATGGTTAAGTGGCCGGCCCACTCACCTGGATCAGGTACTGATATATTATGGTTAAGTGGCCGGCCCACTCACCTGGATCAGGTACTGATATATTATGGTTAAGTGGCCGGCCCACTCACCTGGATCAGACACTGATATATTATGGTTAAGTGGCCGGCCCACTCACCTGGATCAGACACTGATATATTATGGTTAAGTGGCCGGCCCACTCACCTGGATCAGACACTGATATATTATGGTTAAGTGGCCGGCCCACTCACCTGGATCAGACACTGATATATTATGGTTAAGTGGCCGGCCCACTCACCTGGATCAGACACTGATATATTATGGTTAAGTGGCCGGCCCACTCACCTGGATCAGGTACTGATATATTATGGTTAAGTGGCCGGCCCACTCACCTGGACCAGACACTGATATATTATGGTTAAGTGGGCGGCCCACTCACCTGGATCAGGCACTGCAGGGGGCGCCCAGCGTAGCGGATGCTTCTCTTCCAGTCCTTGCTGCTCGCCCGGCCGGACATGCCCTCAAACTCTGTGGGCGTGTACCACTGGTTGTTGTGCTTCACGCAGCGGCCCTTTCCTCCTATTGGTCAGTAGATGGTCGGTCAGGAGACAAGAGAACAACAGAAAGAGACGTGTAAGATACATTATCAAGAACAGCCTGTTCACTGTAATCTGTGTATTTAAGTTTAAGGTTGAATATCTGTCCTGGAGAAATGTATTGCAAATAATTCTCAGCAGATAGTAGTGTGTTAAAAAAATGTCTAAATCGGACAACCTGTCAACGTACCAGAGCCCAGCCTGTTCTTATATAACATGTCACTGGTGACACACATTCACCTACCAGAGCCCAGTCTGTTCTTATATAACATGTCACTGGTGACACACATTCACCTACCAGAGCCCAGTCTGTTCTTATATAACATGTCACTGGTGACACATTCACCTACCAGAGCCCAGTCTGTTCTTATATAACATGTCACTGGTGACCACATTCACCTACCAGAGCCCAGTCTGTTCTTATATAACATGTCACTGACACACATTCACCTACCAGAGCCCAGTCTGTTCTTATATAACATGTCACTGACACACATTCACCTACCAAAGCCCAGTCTGTTCTTATATAACATGCCACTGGTGACCACATTCACCTACCAGAGCCCAGTCTGTTCTTATATAACATGCCACTGGTGACACACATTCACCTACCAGAGCCCAGTCTGTTCTTATATAACATGTCACTGGTGACCACATTCACCTACCAGAGCCCAGTCTGTTTTATATAACATGCCACTGGTGACACACATTCACCTACCAGAGCCCAGCCTGTTCTTATATAACATGTCACTGACACACATTCACCTACCAGAGCCCAGCCTGTTCTTATATAACATGTCACTGACACACATTCACCTACCAGAGCCCAGTCTGTTCTTATATAACATGTCACTGGTGACCACATTCACCTACCAGAGCCCAGTCTGTTCTTATATAACATGTCACTGGTGACACATTCACCTACCAGAGCCCAGTCTGTTTTATATAACATGTCACTGGTGACCACATTCACCTACCTACCAGAGCCCAGCCTGTTCTTATATAACATGTCACTGGTGACCACATTCACCTACCAGAGCCCAGTCTGTTCTTATATAACATGCCACTGGTGACACACATTCACCTACCAGAGCCCAGTCTGTTCTTATATAACATGTCACTGGTGACCACATTCACCTACCTGAGCCCAGCCTGTTCTTATATAACATGTCACTGGTGACACACATTCACCTACCAGAGCCCAGTCTGTTCTTATATAACATGTCACTGGTGACACACATTCACCTACCAGAGCCCAGTCTGTTCTTATATAACATGCCACTGGTGACCACATTCACCTACCAGAGCCCAGCCTGTTCTTATATAACATGCCACTGGTGACACACATTCACCTACCAGAGACCAGCCTGTTCTTATATAACATGTCACTGGTGACCACATTCACCTACCAGAGCCCAGTCTGTTCTTATATAACATGCCACTGGTGACCACATTCACCTACCAGAGCCCAGTCTGTTCTTATATAACATGTCACTGGTGACCACATTCACCTACCAGAGCCCAGTCTGTTCTTATATAACATGTCACTGGTGACACACATTCACCTACCAGAGCCCAGTCTGTTCTTATATAACATGTCACTGGTGACCACATTCACCTACCAGAGCCCAGCCTGTTCTTATATAACATGTCACTGGTGACACACATTCACCTACCAGAGCCCAGTCTGTTCTTATATAACATGTCACTGGTGACACACATTCACCTACCAGAGCCCAGTCTGTTCTTAAATAACATGTCACTGGTGACCACATTCACCTACCAGAGCCCAGTCTGTTCTTATATAACATGTCACTGGTGACACACATTCACCTACCAGAGCCCAGCCTGTTCTTATATAACATGTCACTGGTGACCACATTCACCTACCAGAGCCCAGCCTGTTCTTATATAACATGCCACTGGTGACACACATTCACCTACCAGAGACCAGCCTGTTCTTATATAACATGTCACTGGTGACCACATTCACCTACCAGAGTCCAGTCTGTTCTTATATAACATGCCACTGGTGACACACA
Organism: Dallia pectoralis; assembly: GCA_029465975.1. NCBI lineage: Eukaryota > Metazoa > Chordata > Actinopteri > Esociformes > Umbridae > Dallia > Dallia pectoralis. The sequence goes on along the minus strand of CM055745.1, from coordinate 2,149,449 downwards.
TTCACCTACCAGAGCCCAGTCTGTTCTTATATAACATGTCACTGACACACATTCACCTACCAGAGCCCAGTCTGTTCTTATATAACATGTCACTGGTGACCACATTCACCTACCTGAGCCCAGCCTGTTCTTATATAACATGTCACTGGTGACACACATTCACCTACCAGAGCCCAGTCTGTTCTTATATAACATGTCACTGGTGACACATTCACCTACCAGAGCCCAGCCTGTTCTTATATAACATGTCACTGGTGACACACATTCACCTACCAGAGCCCAGCCTGTTCTTATATAACATGTCACTGGTGACACATTCACCTACCAGAGCCCAGTCTGTTCTTATATAACATGTCACTGGTGACACATTCACCTACCAGAGCCCAGCCTGTTCTTATATAACATGTCACTGGTGACCACATTCACCTACCAGAGCCCAGTCTGTTCTTATATAACATGTCACTGGTGACCACATTCACCTACCAGAGCCCAGTCTGTTCTTATATAACATGTCACTGGTGACACACATTCACCTACCAGAGCCCAGCCTGTTCTTATATAACATGTCACTGGTGACCACATTCACCTACCAGAGCCCAGCCTGTTCTTATATAACATGCCACTGGTGACACACATTCACCTACCAGAGCCCAGCCTGTTCTTATATAACATGACCACATTCACCTACCAGAGTCCAGTCTGTTCTTATATAACATGCCACTGGTGACACATTCACCTACCAGAGCCCAGTCTGTTCTTATATAACATGTCACTGGTGACACACATTCACCTACCAGAGCCCAGTCTGTTCTTATATAACATGTCACTGACACACATTCACCTACCAGAGCCCAGTCTGTTCTTATATAACATGTCACTGGTGACACACATTCACCTACCAGAGCCCAGCCTGTTCTTATATAACATGTCACTGGTGACACACATTCACCTACCAGAGCCCAGCCTGTTCTTATATAACATGTCACTGGTGACACACATTCACCTACCAGAGCCCAGCCTGTTCTTATATAACATGTCACTGGTGACACACATTCACCTACCAGAGCCCAGTCTGTTCTTATATAACATGTCACTGGTGACACACATTCACCTACCAGAGCCCAGTCTGTTCTTATATAACATGTCACTGGTGAC
>CM055745.1:2081787-2147794 GCA_029465975.1 Dallia pectoralis | reverse complement strand
GTCCCAGTTGTATTTGGAACCAACTTTCTCCTGTCCTATGGTTATTGGGGTAGAGGGAGTCTGAGGGCCTGAGGAAACAAAACAATAATAAACAAGACAGTAAGTGCTGGGACATCTGACATGGGGTTTACTGGGACGACTGAAATGGGTTTTACAGGTACTGGGACGACTGATATGGGTTTTACTGGGACATCTGAAATGGATTTTACAGGTTCTGGGATGTCTGAAATAATTTATACATGTACTGGGACACCTGAAATTAGTTTTACAGGTGCAGGCATATCTGAAATGAGTTTTGTTCTGTTTTGGCCTGGCATCTGTGAAATCCTAACTGGCCAATAAGCACATGTGCAGGCGTTCAGCGGCTATCTCAATATGTTAACAAACGGTGATCGGTAAATGCTGTCTATGAAAAGCATTTTTTTAATGAACCCCAGAAACCCCCTGAAGCATACCGGCGGCCATGACGGCTGCGGTGGCGTTTCTTAGTCCTGTGGGGTCCACTATGCTCCCATCGGTGTGAACCACTATCAGAGTGGCCTTCTGGGAATTGAGCCCATCACCAATCCGTAGGGTGGTCCTACCAGTCTGTCACACGAGGGAGGAGCAGAGACACGGTACAGTTAGACAGGCCTAGTGACTTATTCTACTGTATTACATACAGTATATAAATATATATATACAAATACAGTCTGTCACCCCAGGGAGGAGCAGAGAGACACAGTACAGTTAGAAAGGCCTAGTGACTTATTCTACTGTATTACATACAGTATATAAATATATATATATAAATACAGTCTGTCACCCCAGGGAGGAGCAGAGAGACACAGTACAGTTAGACAGGCCTAGTGACTTATTCTACTGTATTACATACAGTATATAAATATATATATACAAATACAGTCTGTCACCCCAGGGAGGAGCAGAGAGACACAGTACAGTTAGAAAGGCCTAGTGACTTATTCTACTGTATTACATACAGTATATAAATATATATATATAAATACAGTCTGTCACACCAGGGAGGAGCAGAGACACGGTACAGTTAGACAGGCCTAGTGACTTATTCTACTGTATTACATACAGTATATAAATATATATATACAAATACAGTCTGTCACCCCAGGGAGGAGCAGAGACAGGGTACAGTTAGACAGGCCTAGTGACTTATTCTACTGTATTACATACAGTATATACATATATATATATAAATACAGTCTGTCACCCCAGGGAGGAGCAGAGAGACACAGTACAGTTAGAAAGGCCTAGTGACTTATTCTACTGTATTACATACAGTATATACATATATATATATAAATACAGTCTGTCACCCCAGGGAGGAGCAGAGACACGGTACAGTTAGACAGGCCTAGTGACTTATTCTACTGTATTACATACAGTATATACATATATATATACAAATACAGTCTGTCACCCCAGGGAGGAGCAGAGACACGGTACAGTTAGACAGGCCTAGTGACTTATTCTACTGTATTACATACAGTATATACATATATATATACAAATACAGTCTGTCACCCCAGGGAGGAGCAGAGACACGGTACAGTTAGACAGGCCTAGTGACTTATTCTACTGTATTACATACAGTATATAAATATATATATATAAATACAGTCTGTCACCCCAGGGAGGAGCAGAGACACGGTACAGTTAGACAGGCCTAGTGACTTATTCTACTGTATTACATACAGTATATAAATATATATATATAAATACAGTCTGTCACCCCAGGGAGGAGCAGAGACACGGTACAGTTAGACAGGCCTAGTGACTTATTCTACTGTATTACATACAGTATATACATATATATATATATATATAAATACAGTCTGTCACACCAGGGAGGAGCAGAGACAGGGTACAGTTAGACAGGCCTAGTGACTTATTCTACTGTATTACATACAGTATATACATATATATATACAAATACAGTCTGTCACCCCAGGGAGGAGCAGAGAGACACAGTACAGTTAGACAGGCCTAGTGACTTATTCTACTGTATTACATACAGTATATACATATATATATACAAATACAGTCTGTCACCCCAGGGAGGAGCAGAGAGACACAGTACAGTTAGACAGGCCTAGTGACTTATTCTACTGTATTACATACAGTATATACATATATATATATATAAATACAGTCTGTCACCCCAGGGAGGAGCAGAGAGACACAGTACAGTTAGACAGGCCTAGTGACTTATTCTACTGTATTACATACAGTATATAAATATATATATATATAAATACAGTCTGTCACCCCAGGGAGGAGCAGAGACACGGTACAGTTAGAGAGGCCTAGTGACTTATTCTACTGTATTACATACAGTATATACATATATATATGTATAAATACAGTCTGTCACCCCAGGGAGGAGCAGAGAGACAGTACAGTTAGACAGGCCTAGTGACTTATTCTACTGTATTACATACAGTATATAAATATATATATACAAATACAGTCTGTCACCCGAGGGAGGAGCAGAGAGACACGGTACAGTTAGACAGGCCTAGTGACTTATTCTACTGTATTACATACAGTATATACATATATATATATATATATAAATACAGTCTGTCACCCCAGGGAGGAGCAGAGAGACAGTACAGTTAGACAGGCCTAGTGACTTATTCTACTGTATTACATACAGTATATAAATATATATATACAAATACAGTCTGTCACCCCAGGGAGGAGCAGAGAGACACGGTACAGTTAGAAAGGCCTAGTGACTTATTCTACTGTATTACATACAGTATATACATATATATATATATAAATACAGTCTGTCACCCCAGGGAGGAGCAGAGACACGGTACAGTTAGACAGGCCTAGTGACTTATTCTACTGTATTACATACAGTATATAAATATATATATACAAATACAGTCTGTCACCCCAGGGAGGAGCAGAGACACGGTACAGTTAGACAGGCCTAGTGACTTATTCTACTGTATTACATACAGTATATAAATATATATATACAAATACAGTCTGTCACCCCAGGGAGGAGCAGAGACACGGTACAGTTAGACAGGCCTAGTGACTTATTCTACTGTATTACATACAGTATATAAATATATATATATATAAATACAGTCTGCCACCCGAGGGAGGAGCAGAGAGACACGGTACAGTTAGACAGGCCTAGTGACTTATTCTACTGTATTACATACAGTATATAAATATATATATACAAATACAGTCTGTCACCCCAGGGAGGAGCAGAGAGACACGGTACAGTTAGACAGGCCTAGTGACTTATTCTACTGTATTACATACAGTATATAAATATATATATACAAATACAGTCTGTCACCCCAGGGAGGAGCAGAGAGACACGGTACAGTTAGACAGGCCTAGTGACTTATTCTACTGTATTACATACAGTATATACATATATATATACAAATACAGTCTGTCACCCCAGGGAGGAGCAGAGACACGGTACAGTTAGACAGGCCTAGTGACTTATTCTACTGTATTACATACAGTATATACATATATATATATATAAATACAGTCTGCCACCCCAGGGAGGAGCAGAGAGACACGGTACAGTTAGACAGGCCTAGTGACTTATTCTACTGTATTACATACAGTATATACATATATATATACAAATACAGTCTGTCACCCCAGGGAGGAGCAGAGACACGGTACAGTTAGACAGGCCTAGTGACTTATTCTACTGTATTACATACAGTATATACATATATATATATATATAAACAGGCTGTCACACCAGGGAGGAGCAGAGACACGGTACAGTTAGACAGGCCTAGTGACTTATTCTACTGTATTACATACAGTATATACATATATATATATATATAAACAGGCTGTCACACCAGGGAGGAGCAGAGACACGGTACAGTTAGACAGGCCTAGTGACTTATTCTACTGTATTTACATGACTGGTTTCTAATCAGCCGGTAACACAGAGTTAATATAATCTCTCAGGTGATGCAGGCTAAATCTAGCGGTTGGTTAATGGGATATGAATGAAATAAAAACGAATGTAACAACTTACAAGAACATGTTCAGGTATGGATGCTGCGGTGGCCAGGGTTGTGTTGAACACATTGTCCTCCACTGCTTGGACATCAGACACGGTGACTGTAGTAACTTCTGATGGGAGAACATGACTCAGTAACAGTATGTCCATGTTGCAGTGTGTCAAAATACTAAAATTACATGACTGCATATATAGTGAAACAAAATCAAATGTTATTGTGTAGTAAAATATATTTCAAGATAACAGTTAAGATTTCAAATGTATAGTTAAATACAATTATAATGTATATAATGTATAACAATGTATGACGAGTGATATTCTGAAGTATTCGTAGCACAGCTGTTGAGATATGCACAGTTTTGCACACCTTATCCTAATAAATAAGCCTAGTTAGTGGGCGCAGAGAGTACTCAGACAGTACTATTCATATTCACTACTGGCATCCACTGCTAGATCACTTTTATTGCAGTATTTAAGGTCTGCATACTGTCCATATTCACTTCATTATGTATATCTTGTAGCTATGTATATTCTGTATATTCACCACTGGTATAGTATATCTTGTAACTATGTATATTCTGTATATTCACCACTGGTATAGTATATCTTGTAACTATGTATATTCTGTATATTCACCACTGGTATAGTATGTCTTGTAACTATGTATATTCTGTATATTCACCACTGTTATAGTATATCTTGTAACTAGTATATTCTGTATATTCACCACTGGTATAGTATATCTTGTAACTATGTATATTCTGTATATTCACCACTGTTATAGTATGTCTTGTAACTAGTATATTCTGTATATTCACCACTGTTATAGTATATCTTGTAACTATGTATATTCACCACTGGTATAGTATATATTGTAGCTATGTATATTCTGTATATTCACCACTGGTATAGTATATCTTGTAACTAGTATATTCTGTATATTCACCACTGGTATAGTATATCTTGTAGCTATGTATATTCTGTATATTCACCACTGTTATAGTATATCTTGTAACTATGTATATTCTGTATATTCACCACTGTTATAGTATATCTTGTAACTATGTATATTCACCACTGGTATAGTATATCTTGTAGCTATGTATATTCTGTATATTCACCACTGTTATAGTATATCTTGTAACTAGTATATTCTGTATATTCACCACTGTTATAGTATATCTTGTAGCTATGTATATTCTGTATATTCACCACTGGTATAGTATATCTTGTAACTATGTATATTCTGTATATTCACCACTGGTATAGTATATCTTGTAACTATGTATATTCTGTATATTCACCACTGGTATAGTATATCTTGTAGCTATGTATATTCTGTATATTCACCACTGGTATAGTATATCTTGTAACTAGTATATTCTGTATATTCACCACTGGTATAGTATATCTTGTAGCTATGTATATTCTGTATATTCACCACTGGTATAGTATATCTTGTAGCTATGTATATTCTGTATATTCACCACTGGTATAGTATATCTTGTAGCTATGTATATTCTGTATATTCACCACTGGTATAGTATGTCTTGTAGCTATGTATATTCTGTATATTCACCACTGGTATAGTATATCTTGTAACTATGTATATTCACCACTGGTATAGTATATCTTGTAACTATGTATATTCTGTATATTCACCACTGTTATAGTATATCTTGTAACTATGTATATTCTGTATATTCACCACTGGTACCCACTACTGCCAATTCATCGCTTTTATTGCAGTACTTAAGGATTTAAGGTTTGCATACTGTCCATATTCACTTCATTGTGTATATCTTGTAACTATGTATATTCTGTATATTCACCACTGGTATAGTATATCTTGTAGCTATGTATATTCTGTATATTCACCACTGTTATAGTATATCTTGTAACTATGTATATTCTGTATATTCACCACTGGTATAGTATATCTTGTAGCTATGTATATTCTGTATATTCACCACTGGTATAGTATATCTTGTAGCTATGTATATTCTGTATATTCACCACTGTTATAGTATATCTTGTAACTAGTATATTCTGTATATTCACCACTGTTATAGTATATCTTGTAGCTATGTATATTCTGTATATTCACCACTGGTATAGTATATCTTGTAACGATGTATATTCTGTATATTCACCACTGGTATAGTATATCTTGTAACTATGTATATTCTGTATATTCACCACTGGTATAGTATATCTTGTAACTATGTATATTCTGTATATTCACCACTGGTATAGTATATCTTGTAGCTATGTATATTCTGTATATTCACCACTGGTATAGTATATCTTGTAGCTATGTATATTCTGTATATTCACCACTGGTATAGTATATCTTGTAGCTATGTATATTCTGTATATTCACCACTGGTATAGTATATCTAGTAACTATGTATATTCTGTATATTCACCACTGGTATAGTATATCTTGTAGCTATGTATATTCTGTATATTCACCACTGGTATAGTATATCTTGTAACTATGTATATTCTGTATATTCACCACTGGTATAGTATATCTTGTAGCTATGTATATTCTGTATATTCACCACTGGTATAGTATATCATGTAACTATGTATATTCTGTATATTCACCACTGGTATAGCATATCTTGTAGCTATGTATATTCTGTATATTCACCACTGGTATAGTATATCTTGTAACTATGTATATTCTGTATATTCACCACTGGTATAGTATATCTTGTAGCTATGTATATTCTGTATATTCACCACTGGTATAGTATATCTTGTAACTATGTATATTCTGTATATTCACCACTGGTATAGTATATCTTGTAACTATGTATATTCTGTATATTCACCACTGGTATAGTATATCTTGTAGCTATGTATATTCTGTATATTCACCACTGTTATAGTATATCTTGTAACTATGTATATTCTGTATATTCACCACTGGTATAGTATATCTTGTAGCTATGTATATTCTGTATATTCACCACTGGTATAGTATATCTTGTAACTATGTATATTCGGTATATTCACCACTGGTATAGTATATCTTGTAACTAGTATATTCTGTATATTCACCACTGGTATAGTATATCTTGTAGCTATGTATATTCACCACTGGTATAGTATATCTTGTAGCTATGTATATTCTGTATATTCACCACTGGTATAGTATATCTTGTAGCTATGTATATTCACCACTGGTATAGTATATCTTGTAGCTATGTATATTCTGTATATTCACCACTGGTATAGTATATCTGGTAACTATGTATATTCTGTATATTCACCACTGGTATAGTATATCTTGTAACTATGTATATTCTGTATATTCACCACTGGTATAGTATATCTTGTAACTATGTATATTCTGTATATTCACCACTGTTATAGTATATCTTGTAACTATGTATATTCTGTATATTCACCACTGGTATAGTATGTCTTGTAACTATGTATATTCTGTATATTCACCACTGGTATAGTATATCTTGTAACTATGTATATTCTGTATATTCACCACTGTTATATTATATCTTGTAACTATGTATATTCTGTATATTCACCACTGGTATAGTATGTCTTGTAACTATGTATATTCTGTATATTCACCACTGGTATAGTATATCTTGTAACTATGTATATTCTGTATATTCACCACTGGTATAGTATATCTTGTAACTAGTATATTCTGTATATTCACCACTGGTATAGTATATCTTGTAGCTATGTATATTCTGTATATTCACCACTGGTATAGTATATCTTGTAACTATGTATATTCTGTATATTCACCACTGTTATAGTATATCTTGTAACTATGTATATTCTGTATATTCACCACTGGTATAGTATATCTTGTAACTATGTATATTCTGTATATTCACCACTGTTATAGTATATCTTGTAACTATGTATATTCTGTATATTCACCACTGGTATAGTATATCTTGTAACTATGTATATTCTGTATATTCACCACTGGTATAGTATATCTAGTAGCTATGTATATTCTGTATATTCACCACTGGTATAGTATATCTTGTAGCTATGTATATTCTGTATATTCACCACTGGTATAGTATATCTTGTAACTATGTATATTCTGTATATTCACCACTGGTATAGTATATCTTGTAGCTATGTATATTCTGTATATTCACCACTGGTATAGTATATCTTGTAACTATGTATATTCTGTATATTCACCACTGTTATAGTATATCTTGTAACTATGTATATTCTGTATATTCACCACTGGTATAGTATGTCTTGTAACTATGTATATTCTGTATATTCACCACTGGTATAGTATATCTTGTAACTATGTATATTCTGTATATTCACCACTGTTATAGTATATCTTGTAACTATGTATATTCTGTATATTCACCACTGGTATAGTATATCTTGTAACTATGTATATTCTGTATATTCACCACTGGTATAGTATATCTTGTAACTATGTATATTCTGTATATTCACCACTGGTATAGTATATCTTGTAACTAGTATATTCTGTATATTCACCACTGGTATAGTATATCTTGTAGCTATGTATATTCTGTATATTCACCACTGGTATAGTATATCTTGTAACTATGTATATTCTGTATATTCACCACTGTTATAGTATATCTTGTAACTATGTATATTCTGTATATTCACCACTGGTATAGTATATCTTGTAACTATGTATATTCTGTATATTCACCACTGTTATAGTATATCTTGTAACTATGTATATTCTGTATATTCACCACTGGTATAGTATATCTTGTAACTATGTATATTCTGTATATTCACCACTGGTATAGTATATCTAGTAGCTATGTATATTCTGTATATTCACCACTGGTATAGTATATCTAGTAGCTATGTATATTCTGTATATTCACCACTGGTATAGTATATCTTGTAGCTATGTATATTCTGTATATTCACCACTGTTATAGTATATCTTGTAACTATGTATATTCTGTATATTCACCACTGGTATAGTATATCTTGTAACTATGTATATTCTGTATATTCACCACTGTTATAGTATATCTTGTAACTATGTATATTCTGTATATTCACCACTGGTATAGTATATCTTGTAACTATGTATATTCTGTATATTCACCACTGTTATAGTATATCTTGTAACTATGTATATTCTGTATATTCACCACTGTTATGGTATATTCTGTATATTCTTAGTATATCTTGTAACTATGTATATTCTGTATATTCACCACTGTTATAGTATATCTTGTAACTATGTATATTCTGTATATTCACCACTGGTATAGTATATCTTGTAACTATGTATATTCTGTATATTCACCACTGGTATAGTATATCTTGTAACTATGTATATTCTGTATATTCACCACTGGTATAGTATATCTTGTAACTATGTATATTCTGTATATTCACCACTGGTATAGTATATCTTGTAACTATGTATATTCTGTATATTCACCACTGGTATAGTATATCTTGTAACTATGTATATTCTGTATATTCACCACTGGTATAGTATATCTTGTAACTATGTATATTCTGTATATTCACCACTGGTACCCACTACTGCCACTTCATCGCTTTTATTGCAGTACTTAAGGATTTAAGGTTTGCATACTGTCCATATTCACTTCATTGTGTATATTTTGGATGTATATTCTGTATATTTTTGAAATCCTGCTTTTACTTTTTTGTCCTTCTAACCACGTAGTTGTTGCTTGCCATGTCACAATAATTTCATTGTGCAGTTTGATGCAAGTCACTCTGTACACATGACAATAACACACTTTGACTATTACAATCTGCACTCCTAAACTTGCCTGCAAACGCTTCGTCAGTGTTCGGCGAGGACTCGGCTCCAATCCCGATGTTCCCCGGTTCCTCCATTATCGTCATCGTCGTAACTTCGGCCTCCGACTCGGTATCCGAATCCACCCCCTCCTCCTCCACGGATTGAACCGCAGTGTTTAAGGACGCCTCGTCCAACGCGAATTCCTTCGTCGCCGAGTCCGCGTCGTCCATTTTGCTCACGATTACTGCCGAACTTCACCGAGAAACAATCGGAAAATATGGCACCTCACCCGATGTTGGGTGCGGTGCAAAAAGTCGCTTGTGCACTGGAATTTAAATATCCGGTATAATTTATATTACAACAAATATATATATATATATCTATAATAACTATCAAATTTTAGAAATGGCGTCCTACGTTCTCTTTATGCCTTTCGAGAAGTCTGACAGGAAGAAGATGCGGCGAAAATGACCGAAAACGAACGACGTCACACGAGTTGACGCTCAGCCGTAGTTCCACTTTTGTACCACAAGGTGGCCACGAAAAGCCCGAGACCATCAATTTTAAAGCATGTTAAGCTTTAATGAGTCAACCATCTATAAGAGTCAACTCCTGATATCAATAGCAAGAAAAAAATAGTTTACACTTATCCACAATCTGTAGTATTATAATATTTATTACAAACATTCAAACCATTTATACAACAGAGGTACAAATGATAATGGTGTTATGCATTCATTATGGAAAGTCCCGAAATTGTTCTTACAATGTTATGGTAAATAGTGTAATGCTAAGGAATGTAAACACAAACAGCCGAACAGATTTGGATATTAGATTGGTTTGCTTAAGCCAATGGGCATTGAGACAAAATAAAGTTTCAGTTTGGTAAAGTGCGTTTGGTCAAGTCAAACACAGAAGAAATTACTAAACACACAAGTAAAAAATACAAGGACAATTTAATAGTATCTATTGTCAGTACATCTTGTCTTAGCTCTGTAATACAAAAATGTAACTGGTTGTTTCCTAGACATTGTGCCAATAATCTCTAGTGCTAATCATCCACGTAAATAACAATATATCCAGCAAACAACTACGCCTTGTGTTTTGTGAGAGCAACATTTTGCCTAGCTTTTCCCAATCTCAAGTAACATGATTTTTTTTTAAACAAGCTATGTACAATAACTGTCTCATATAACTGAGATATTAATAACATCCACAAATTAGTACATTCAGAATTTCTACCAGTTCCACCAGGCAAAAATTAGATTGTTCTATCCAAAACCTTCAAAATAAGTGTCCCTCATGTTCACTGAACAGGAAGTAGTGAAGCACATACTAAAGCTAGCCATCTTGTTTAACCTCTTCAGTTCTGCAGCCTGTAGATTAGGTAATACAGCAGGAAAAACACTAACACCAGCCCTACGGAGACATAGCAGAGAATCTTCCGGTTGTCTTTTCCAGATCGTACCATTCCAGAGAACCTCTTCACACTGCCAGACAGAAGTCCCGTAGCGCTTAGAAAATTGGAATCCTGCAAGGGAAGATAATGAGGGAATTGTTAAATAGCTACCTGGATTAGAAAACGAAATAGTGGCAAAACTCACTGGTACTATGTTAAACACCCACTTCTTTCTATTATTTCCAGGTTAATTAACAAAGATAAGATGCAATAATGTACTGATAAGGGAAAAACCACAGGAAGCCACTTTTTGTGTCTCTCGAGAACATGGTGAGCTATTAGAAGCGTTTCAAACTGAATGATGCCCAACAGCTGATCTGTTGTTACTTCAGCCTGGGCAGTTCTGCAGGTTTGTTAAGCCGGCTAATGGGGGAGTTGTGCAGGTTTGTTGAGCTGGATAATGGGGGAGTTGTGCAGGTTTGTTAAGCTGGATAATGGGGGAGTTGTGCAGGTTTGTTGAGCTGGATAATGGGGGAGTTGTGCAGGTTTGTTGAGCTGGATAATGGGGGAGTTGTGCAGGTTTGTTAAGCTGGATAATGTGGGGCGTTGTGCAGGTTTGTTGAGCTGGATAATGGGGGAGTTGTGCAGGTTTGTTGAGCTGGATAATGGGGGAGTTGTGCAGGTTTGTTGAGCTGGATAATGGGGGAGTGGTGCAGGTTTGTTGAGCTGGATAATGGGGGAGTTGTGCAGGTTTGTTGAGCTGGATAATGGGGGAGTTGTGCAGGTTTGTTGAGCTGGATAATGGGGGAGTTGTGCAGGTTTGTTGAGCTGGATAATGGGGGAGTTGTGCAGGTTTGTTGACACGAGCAGGCTTAACCCGGGTATGCGAAGCACTTAACCCGGGTTATGCGCAGTACTTGCCCCTGGTATGCGCAGTACTTGCCCCTGGTATGCGCAGTACTTAACCTAGGTATGCGCAACACTTAACCCGGGTTATGCGCAGTACTTATCCCGTGTATGCGCAGTACTTGCCCCGGGTATGCGCAGTACTTGCCCCGGGTATGCGCAGTACTTGCCCCTGGTATGTGCAGTACTTACCATGCCGTCCAAATATGAATTCTGTTCATCCGCTTCTTTGTCAATGTCATAGGCAAGCTTGAATGTTAGAGAGTAAAACAGAAGTTACACAGGATACTGACATAATAGGAACTTGCTGATACAATGACACCGTATACAATTTCTGTTTAATGTAAAAAAGCTATGAGTGTTAATGATTTGGTCACACACCGATTTCAATCTGGAAACTTTGGACGCTAGGTTGTCAGCCAGAAGCTTGTTTTCTGCGTCCAGCATATCGTCAACAGCACCATTTCCTACCACGCAAAGAAATGTTATCATTAAATCATATTACAGATATATAGTACAACATGTGATAGTACTCTAGGCTATATGTAATACAGCATTAGTACTAGCGATGTATAGTGCTACAAATGATCAACCTCAACTTAGTCACGAATACTTCACTTTTTCAAGTCGTTGCGGTTTGCTTGTGCGACTTAATCTCGAACATAAAATTGAGTTTTATTAATTTCACAATAAACTAATATTGTGACAATATATTACTTTCTTTTTAATATTTTTTTTGCCGTCTGAGTTTCAGTAGACATCTCGCTCTTTATTCAGCTAGCTCAATAACACATTAAATTAACACACATTCACCATCGTTACACTTTATGAGCTGGGTTAGACACATATACAATTACTCTTCGTTTACGTTTTTATAAACAAGTTTTATGAATACGTGGCGAGTTACCTCGATTCCAGTCCGCCATCTTAGTTGTTGACGTTTGACAGAACAAACTACGGAATCCGGTTAGTTCCGGATATGATTGCGTTTATTTAGTTCCCTGCCGTACAAGTAATATGTGCTCCGGAGACACAAAATAAATGTCACACTAAAAAAACTCCAAATAATGCGTGCCCCAGAGACACAAAATAAAAGTCGCACTAAAGAAACTCCCAATAATGTGTGCTCCAGAGACACAAAATAAAATTCACACAAAAGAAACTCCGAGGAATTTACTTGAAGGTCACAGGATCATTTCAAAATAAAAGTTTCAGTACACATCTTGCGAAAACTAAGAGCAACTAAAACGTCCTAGTGTATTTTCTATACATTTAGATAAAAAATAACCATATTGGCATAATATATTTTTGTATTTTACTGCCCTTATTTAAGCAATCAAGCAAGTTTATTTATATAGCACAATTCATACATAGAAGCAATTCAATGTGCTTTACAGAGGAAAGTGATAATAAAATACATGCATTTTATATTCATAACAACCTGTAATGTTGAAGTGACGACATACGCAACCTATGGCTCCCCTGTGGGAGAACGTTGGGCAGAGCCATCTACAAAAAACCCTGTTTACTGGTGAAAGGTCTTTAGAACCGTTCCAGGTCTCTATTACCTTTAATTTACCGAACAGATAAAATATTAGGAACAAATATTATTACTAAGGTTCTACACAAGTTGCTATGACCATCTACAGCATGTTAGCCGTCTAGTATAGTAAAAAATTACAGTTGCACATCTATATCATTAGTTTAATATATTAGCTAGCCAGTTTACTACTTATACAGTTACCGGCAGCTAATATCGTATCTAGCTACTTACTGTAATTAAAGCTACTGCATTGAGCTAATTAGCTGGCTGGCTAGTTGTTTCACTTCAGCTAACTACACCATTTACAATTTGACAACACATTTCAAATATTTTTTTGAAAAGTCTTTTGTCTCAGACACCTGTCTGCGGCGTGTTAAATTAGTTAATGACACGTCGCTCAGGCACTTTTTAAATCTTTTTTTGGTGAATGTTAGGAAATAAATAACATTGGTGAAAGGAGACATGTATTCCTCTCCTTGGTTTTCTGAAATAAAGATTATTTGTAGATAAAATGTGTAGATAAACATTTCAGAATCAAGAAATTATTGAGAGTGCATGCCTTTGTGTTCCATGTGCAATTTTTCCAGTAACATCATAAAAACAGGCAATTTAATCATAAAACAAGTTAGGTGTAACCTATTTGATTTAACATTACTTTAGCCTGCGTTTTAGTCTTTAATATTGGATATTGGCACATTTAGGAGTTATTTTAGAGTTATTTTAGGAGACACCTTTTAGAAGTTTTCAGAAAAAGCAATCAGCAGTCAAACCATTATCCTCTGTTTAAAAAATCAAAATGTATGACCTTTGTTTTGAAGTGTTGTTGAGCAATTGTAGGCTACAGGTTAATATGGCTTATCGGGGCTTAATGCTGATAATGTCACATTCAATATTTCGCTAAGGTGTCATGGATTTTGCTTATTCGTGTCAACTATTTTAAGAAACCCCAGGTAGGCCTAGTGTCAATAGCACAATTAATGCCACGTCAATAACTAAATAAAACAGAAGTCGTTCATACTGGTTTGGTTGTTATGCGTTTTGGTTGTTCATGATGGATGTTTTGTGGTGTTGCTTTCTCCTGTTGGTAAGTTATCGTTTTAGACTTTAACGCAAGTTTTACTCATTCAGTTCTGTTGATGTGATGCAACTTCATGCATTAATATTATGATCGATTAACACATTGAGTAACCTTACCCATGCAGGCCACATTTTACAGCTGCACGTATGATAAAGTCTTCCTGGGTTGCAATGTCTGAATACGTTGTTAGTCCTTTAAATTGTCTAGTTTTAGAATACATTTTTGAATTTTATATTTTTTAATACATTATTTTGAAATATACTATGGTTAGTTGTTTCGGATTTGATGTAATGAATTATCTATCTTAACTATTTATTTCACATTTCTTTTATTAGATTGATTTAAAAACATTTCCATGATCTATTTTGAGAAAATGTGTACAGTTTGTCGAAGTTGATTTACGTGTTTGTGTCTACATCTCATTTATCTTCTCTGTTTAGGCTGCATAAGGACCTCTCAAGACACAATAAGGAAGTGTCTGGAAAAAAGTATGTGGCGCTGATTACACAGACAGACATCAAGGCCTTTACATAACAGAATATGACGTCAGAGACGCAGAGAGTAGCTCAAAGTGTGGAGGAGCCCAGCGGAGGGACGGGGTTAGCGGATGTCTGTAAGATTCTCACTAAGGTTCCATATGAGCGGCAGCTGAGCCTGAATTTCAAGCTGGGTGTCAGCCTTGCCGAGGAGCTGGTACGTGCCATATCTCTCATCAACCTGGGGAAGAGTTTGGAGGCACTGGACAAGCTCCAGGCTTTAGGGGAAAACGCCATTGCAAACCATCTGTCTGAGACGGTGAGAACATGTAGTCAAACCGGAGTCAAACCGGAGAACCTGAGCATTGTTCCGTTCCAGGAGGGTTCCAATGTGGAAACTTTAGTAGACCTGGCACGAATTTTCAAGGTGTTGGCCGAGGAGAGGTTATGTGACACATCTCTCAGGGACTCGGCGTACCAGACAGCCCTGGCGGCATGCATGAACAAAAACTGTGCCAAAGAGACGTCAGAATATCTTCACATGGATCTGAGAGCGGAGGCCATGAACGTCTGCGGGCCTGAGCTAGAGATCACAGTAGGGGGGACGGGTTTCTGCTCCATCCAGCCATTGGTCCAGGTGAACACCACTGCAGGACAGGATAGGACAGGAAGTGGTCGTAGTCTTCCGTCTTCCCGACAAGATGATGCCTCCATTTGTTCCTACCCGTCTCACCTGGAGATCAGTGTAACTGAAACAGTTGGCTTAGAGCCGAGCAACCTCTCTGTCGAGCCTCTGTCTCCAATGAGTTTGGCACCCGTGCCGTCGCATGTTCCACCATGTGCTGTTCGTACAGGAAACCAAGGTGCGTTCAAATACTTTTCTAGGGTAACGTCCAGTGACACGTCGTCAACCCAAAATGAGCCGCTGCCTGTCAAAGTGGACAGACCGAACGGTTTTGCGGCATCTTGTGAAAGAAAAACGGGCTCGGAAGATATGAACGTCTCAGCTCTGTCTCCTGCTAACCTGGATAAACTCATGGGTCCAAATGACAAACAGTATCCAAACAAAAATATTGTTCCTCTTTTAAACACCAGCCAGTCCTCCTCCCATCAACCTTCGCTTGCAAACAGCAGTACATTGAGTGTTTCTCTCACCGAACACAAGTCCACGAGTGATAGTCCATTGATAACACAACCACTGGAGGATGAGGAGGAAGAGGAGGAGTTTTTCTCATTCGTAGTCTTGCATGCACACGAGGACGAGGCTATAGCCGAAAAGTTGAAAGACAAACTGGAGGCTATTGGAGTTGTCAAAGGGGCAACTTTCTGTCAGGAATTTGCCGTCCCGGGCAGGAACACTCTGATGTGTGTGGAGGACGCCATCAACAATTCCGCTTTCACCATCCTGCTTCTAACCAGGAACTTCAACAGCCGTCTTCTGGAGGTGGAAACCACGTCTGCTCTAATGAACGCCATTCAGAAGAGACACAAATACAACACTGTCATACCGTTTCTGCCACAGGAGAACTACATGCCCGACGAGAAAATGCCCTTGTTCCTTAAAATCTATATAAAATTAAAGGAGGGTAAAAACTTTGAGAAAACGGCCAAACAGGCCATGTCTCTGCAAAAGATCGGGATCCAGAGGCAAATGTGGTTGTCCGAGCAGGCGCTCAGGGTTCAGGTGAGGAAACGGGAGAGGCTAGAACAGCAGAAGAGGCTTCAGATGGATTTAAATCGCCAGCGTCAGCTGGTGGATAGGTTGGAGAGGGATTTGATGAAACAGGAACATCAAGAATGTAGTATGACAGTACGGGAAAATGAGTTGTGTCACCCACAATATATCCACATAGAGAACGCTCACAACATCATTATTGGGGATAACTGTACTATGACTGTGGGGGTAGATGGGTACACTGGTGAGGATGACGATGATGGTGTTTAGAGTTCATATCATGTAATGGGGGAAATTGTTAAAATGTGGTTAAAGAAAGTTATTTACCCTATCATGTGGGGTTATTTTCAACCTTTGGTACAGATGTTCCCTTTCGGTTTGTCATTTCATTGCCGATTGCCATATCACGTCTGCTTTTGCATTTTCAGTCTACAGAACGCGTTTTCTTATGTCTTGTAGCATCTTGCTTCCACTACTGAACCTTTTGGTCACTTTCCCCTGGACATTAAATTCTTTAGTCAGTTGTTGGGAGATTGCGATCTGTGGTCTGTGGGTTGGGGAAGTGACTTTAATCGCTATGCATGACTTTAAGAGGTCAGGGACCCGTCTGTGTCCTCGCTCATGCAGTTACATTTCAGTAAAGAATCCCCTCTAGTGGTTTGGTTTGATAAGTGTTTCCCAACCAGGGATACTAATACCCATTGGGGTACTCTACACAGGGGGTGCTTGGCCTCTCCACAGGTGGTACTTGGCCTCTGCACAGGTGGTACTTGGCCTCTCCACAGGTGGTACTTGGCCTCTGCACAGGTGGTACTTGGCCTCTGCACAGGGGGTGCTTGGTCTCTACACAGGGGGTGCTTGGTCTCTACAGAGGGGGTGCTTGGCCTCTCGACAGGGGGTGCTTGCCCTGTACACAGGGGGTGCTTGCCCTGTCCACAAGGGGTTACGTTAAAACACACACAACACCATAAACTTAGCATAATTGTAAAATTTGAGGGTACTTCTGGGGTCCGCAGAGCAGAGCAGAGTTCTGTCAGTTGTACAGTAACTGACGAGGGTTGGGAAACTCAGGTGACGCACATGATGCTCATGGTCTCCACCTGAGATGGTCCCTGGTAGGGCTGCTGGTCCCTGGTAGGGCTGCTGGTCCCTGTTAGGGCTGCTGGACCCTGTTAGGGCTGATGGACCCTGTTAGGGCTGCTGGACCCTGGTAGAGCTGCTGGCCCCTGGTAGGGCTGCTGGCCCCTGGTAGGGCTGCTGGTCCCTGTTAGGGCTGCTGGACCCTGTTAGGGCTGCTGGTCCCTGGTAGAGCTGCTGGTCCCTGGTAGAGCTGCTGGCCCCTGGTAGAGCTGCTGGACCCTGTTAGGGCTGCTGGTCCCTGTTAGGGCTGATGGCCCCTGTTAGGGCTGATGGCCCCTGTTAGGGCTGCTGGTCCCTGGTAGAGCTGCTGGTCCCTGGTAGAGCTGCTGGTCCCTGGTAGAGCTGCTGGCCCCTGGTAGGGCTGCTGGTCCCTGTTAGGGCTGATGGCCCCTGTTAGGGCTGATGGCCCCTGTTAGGGCTGATGGACCCTGTTAGGGCTGCTGGTCCCTGTTAGGGCTGCTGGCCCCTGTTAGGGCTGCTGGTCCCTGTTAGGGCTGCTGGCCCCTGGTAGGGCTGCTGGTCCCTGTTAGGGCTGCTGGACCCTGGTAGGGCTGCTGGTCCCTCGTAGGGCTGCTGGCCTGATCTCTTTTGAAAATGTGTTTATTTTTATTTTAAGCCCATGACCTGTCTATGGATGTCGGGTTAGAAAATGAGAATCCTGATATCAGAGTGTATATGGTTAAAATACTGTAATAAAAAGGTTAAAATACCATCATAAATGTGTGTTATTTTTGAAGAGCACATGGAATAAACGGTGCAAACTGGAGACTATTTCAGAGCGAGATATGCATGCTGGGAAAAGGCACCTGTTGGAGAACGCCTCGTCGTTACCACAACTACCAGACGAGCGAGGAACTGCAACTGAGAGAAATGTTAGGAGACACATATTGTGTCGCTCGTACGTGACGTGTGCAAAAACAAATGCAGAGAATGTGAGCGTAGACCGTACCAATTCAGGGCCGTACCAATTCAGAAAACACAGATTTTGCTGTATGTTCCATCTTCATCATATCTGTAACACTCTTATGATTGTACCTTTGAACATCCATGATTGTATATAATTGTAACAGTACAAATGGTAAAACCCCCAAAAGTCCCAGAGTTGTTCAACTGTGTTTTGGTGGCAGGCCTTTCACTAATCACAGCTTCGTACAGAAGCACAAGCAGCTGGTGACATTAATCTCCATCGATTGGTTTACATAGAAGGATTTTGAGCAGAGCTGTCAGACCGGTTCCATGGAGGGCCGATTGCTACAGGTTTTAGCACTCACCTTGAACTTGATTGAATAATTAGATCACAAACTGGTTAGGTTCTACCCGAAACTCGTTTTTTAGGTGTGAACTGGGAACCAATTTACACTAGGCCCTCCGTGTTCCACCTCTCAGAGTACTAATATAGTGACACATTTTTACTCTACTCTTATTCCACCTGCTCTATTTCATACTTCTTCTTCAGATTTTGTTGCACAAATATTATGAGTGGCTATTCAGGGCCTTGCTACATGCTGTCATGGGTGATATAAAGGCCTGTTTGTTGTAAACTGCCTGTCTGACTGTACAACCACATGCTGTCATGGGTGATGTAAAGGCACGTTTGTTGTAAACTGCCTGTCTGTCTGTATAACCACATACGGTAGAAGACTACACAGCCAAAACAATATGCCTAACATGTTGTTGTTTTTCACATTTATTTTAATTCAAATTTATTTAACCAGTTAGGCCGATTGAGAACAAATTCTCATTTGCATTGGCGACCTGGCCAAGATAAAGCAAAAACGTGCAAGAAAACATAGAGTTACACAATAAATACACAGAATAAAAGAGTATCTAATCTACCCAGACCTTGACACGTGTCCTTGTTAGGAGATGATCACCTTGTGAGTGGTCACAAGGTTTTGGCACATCAGTTTATACCACACTCTGTGTTGACACTACTAATATGAATATGTAAATACTCCACACATGTAGGTGGCTGTTAGAAACAGGCTGATATCCAGGCTAATATAAAAACAGATTTATTTTACTTTATAATATTACCTTGTGATATTGATGAGGTACAGGACAGGTTTGGCTTCCTTGAAAGATCCTCATATCCTGTAAATGTTTGCTCGCCAAATTCAAATACGCATATTCCCCCCAAACTGAAACTAAACATAATTATAAAGTTTTTTTATGGTTATTTTTTAAATCTTAATATTGTTTTTTTTTAAATGGACATCTTAGTTTTTTGTGAATATACAGTTTTATTTGACAAATAAATCCTTGTTCTTCCGAGGCCACATTAAATAGCCGAAGTCTCTTCTGACTTATTTATAGTTTTGGCCCTCGCGACAATGTCCTCTGTAATGCGAGACTGCTGCATCTGTTAAGTCACAACACGCTGGATGTCAGTTGACAGAGAGAGAAAGCAGACAACTCGGCTTTCACTAGACAGACCATATGGAGTCTGCTGCGGTTCAAACGAGATCCAGCGCGGTCAACGACCTCCTGGGCGTCCCTGGGTCCATCGCCTGGGACGGGGACGAGACGAAAGACGCCGAGGTGATCAGCGGCATCCGGCCCAAATCCTCCCCTCTACCACGGAGACGGAGCGACAACGACTTGAGTGACTCGGAGCCGGAGTGGACACCGTCCAGGTCCAGGAGGGTGTCCTTCGCAGATGCCCTCGGCCTCAACCTGGTGAAGGTGAAAGAGTTTGACTTGTGGGACGGAACTGTCCCAATGAGCTTGGACCCGCTGGAGGGAGAGAACGAGGCGGACGGATACTATTTGTCCACGGTATACTCTCCTCCGCCATCCGAAGAGGCCCTGGTCCTGCGGGTTCAGGAGCAGAAGCTAGAGCTGGAGAGCACAGAGTTAGTCCGAGGAACCACGACACTCCGGGGGGTGGTCCGTGTTCTTAACGTCTCCTTCGATAAGGCGGTGTACGTCCGGACGTCTCTGGACGCCTGGGCCACGCACTTTGACCTGCTGGCGGAGTACATACCAGGGTCCAGCGATGGGCACACGGACCGCTTCTTATTCAAGCTCACCCTGATTCCCCCGTTTGGGGAGCGTGGGGCCAGAGTGGACTTCTGCCTCCGATATGAGACCACAGTTGGGACCTTCTGGGCCAACAATAGTGACCAAAACTATGTGATGTTCTGTCACCAAAAAAACAAAACGTTGAAAGAGAATCCACAGAAACACACGAATGGACGCAGAAAAAGCATTCTGAAAGCTATCGGGTGAGGATGGCCAGATCTATCACGTGTTTTTTGGTTTGTGGATATATTGAATAGATGGTGTTACATCAATGGGATATCTGTGTTATGGTTTTTTTCTCCAAACGTTACCTCATATCAAAATGTTTTGGCCTCCAGAGGATCTGCAGTGTATTGAAAAATGATTTGACCGTATATATTGGAAATATGTTGTTAATTCTTGCTGTTGCTTGTTGTTTATTCTTGCTGTTGCTTGTTGTTTATTCTTGCTGTTGCTTGTTGTTTATTCTTGCTGTTGCTTGTTGTTTATTCTTGCTGTTGCTTGTTGTTTATTCTTGCTGTTGCTTGTTGTTTATTCTTGCTGTTGCTTGTTGTTTATTCTTGCTGTTGCTTGTTGTTTATTCTTGCTGTTGCTTGTTGTTAATTCCTTCTGTCGCTTGTTGTTAATTGTTGCTGTTGCCATCTCTTTGGTGTTTCAGGTATCTGTAATGACACTGTGACCACTGCAATTGTAAACAAGTTTTGTAAAATAAATGGATCGTTCCTTATAGTTTTTTCCCTGAGCTTTCTTTTCATTTATTTACAGTCAGGAGATACCATGTGACACTAACTGGTCATCAACCAATGCTGAATCTTCAGGTAATCATTCATTGCACTAAATCAATATGCTGTGAAATGAGTTGCACCTACAGTGGCTATTAATTACAGTGAATGAAACTCGTGTCAATTAAGAATTTCCCTGCAGATCTACCCAATCATGAGCAAGAGATGTCTAGTGTGAATCACTCACTGGCTCAGACAGGGTCCAATCAGGATTGTCCTCACAAGCTACTGGTGAGTAACGCCTGGATTCCAGATCTTATACAAGATGAGTCATTTTTCTGTCTTCTCTGACATGTTATGTGATCATAAAATTCAAATTAACCTTTGCGGGTTACTGTTTGTCCTGACCAACTTGTTATTGAGGAGACAGAATTTGATTAGGACATTTCTAGTGCGAGTTCTCTTTTAGAGACGGGGAAATATACAGTAAAGAGCATTTTGGGCTTAAACAGTTTGGGGTGACTCCTGAAACAGAACACTGTGAACCCCAAACACCCCCAATAGTTTGAGCTGTTGCTGAGGTCCAAGCCAGGGGTCACATTACACATATGTTACTTGAGGACATACAGAGCGTGTGCTTCTGAAGTTAAATGCCAAGTCTATATACACGCATCACAGGAGCTAAAGGTCTACATGGTCACCAGAGACATGGTACATGGTGACACGAGTGACTATTGAAATGTGTTGCATGGACAACTGAAATGATGGTCGTTTGCTGGCTACGTGCCGGTGCGGATGTTTCAGAGGGACGACATTAAATGTACAGAAACACATTTGACACTGGTCATGGGAGGTGTTCGACCTGACCGTGCTTCTCAAAATGTCATCCTCCCACAAAACACTCTTCAGCATTGAGGAGGCATTTAATGAGAAAGACATCTTCTTGTTGTTTGACAGAATGAAAGCCGTCTGAACTTGATCGGAAGGAAGCAACGAAAGGCAGAGAAGATGTCACATGTCCAGGACTACTTTAATCAGAAAGGTGATAAGGCACAAACGAGGGGAACCATCACAGTGGAACCATTACAAACCTCACCAGAATGCACATTACCAGGGGAATGTTCTACAAATATATCAGAGGAACGTCCTTCAAATATATCAGAGGAACATCCTTCAAATATACCAGAGGGACAACCTCCAAATATACCAGAAGGACAACCTCCAAATATACCAGAAGGACAACCTCCAAATATACCAGAGGGACAACCTCCAAATATACCAGAAGGACAACCTCCAAATATACCAGAAGGACAACCTCCAAATATACCAGAAGGACAACCTCCAAATATACCAGAAGGAAAACCTCCAAATACACCAGAAGGACAACCTCCAAATATACCAGAGGGACAACCTCCAAATATACCAGAAGGACAACCTCCAAATATACCAGAGGGACAACCTCCAAATATACCAGAAGGACAACCTCCAAATATACCAGAAGGACAACCTCCAAATATACCAGAGGGACAACCTCCAAATATACCAGAGGGACATCCCCTGGTACCAAAGCGCAGGAAAAGATTTGGGCTACAGAAGACTCCTGAATCCTTGGTCAATTACAACAAACCCTGTTCTGGTGTCCAGGACAGCCCTTCGTGTGTGAAGTCTGTGAAACCTGAGAACATTGATTTATCTCTATCAGAGCCGAATGAGAAAAGTGCCTCAACTGATCGACCCAGTGCTCAAAATGGTGATATGTCTGTTCTCCAAGTAAAGGGACGTGTTCGGGTGCCGCTGGAAATGAAGAAGGACGAATGTGTCATTAGCACAGATAGAACACATCTACATAACACTGGCAGACTCCAGAACAGCACCGGGGAACAACTCCCAGACAACCAGGCCAAATGCAATACGTTTGGAACTATTGTGGCCCCACTATATCATCAGGCGTTTGGTAAACTGGACAATGAGAACCAGACCTCAACCAATGGTGTGTATCGAATCAGGGGGAGATTACATGAAGGAGATCCAACAGCTTCTAGACTCCAGAGTTATCCGTCTGTGGAAGACGGAGAAACTCACGCCTGTGTTTCTGCTGGTACTTGTGGAACACCTGAAGAGAAGTCTGTGGATCAACCAGAATCATCTGAATCGTTGGGAGAACATGTCAACGCTGGTTTAGGTGCAGAAGTGGAGTGTGAACCTGAACATCTGACGGAAGAGGCAAGAGGCCTTTCCACCATTTCCAAGAACACTACTGCTGCTGTTCTCATTGTCTCCAACGAGGAGTCAGAACTCCAGGGACCAGATGAGAAACTGTGGTCTCCACAAAACACAATCTATCAGGAGGACAGGATCATACGGACAAACCCAACACATTCACAAACCTCTCTAGACCCAACACTTCTACAAACTAAAACTCTGATAGATGCGACAGAAGACATGCTTGCACAGTCAGACACTGGAATAGAGTTAAAACATATCCCTGCTGAGATGACTTTGCTGGGTGTTAGCAGTGGAGATGATAAACCTGCTGGAATGACTTTACTGGGTGTTAGCAGTGGAGATGGAAAACCTGCTGGAATGACTTTACTGGGTGTTAGCAGTGGAGATGATAAACCTGCTGGAATGACTTTACTAGCAGTGGAGATGTAAACCTGCTGAGATGCTTTACTGGGTGTGGAGATGATAAACCTGCTGGAATGACTTTACTGGGTGTTAGCAGTGGAGATGATAAACCTGCTGGAATGACTTTAAACTGGGTGTTAGCAGTGGAGATGATAAACCTGCTGGAATGTTAGCTGTGGAGATGGAAAACTGCTGAGATGACTTTACTGGGTGTTAGCAGTGGAGATGATAAACCTGCTGAGATGACTTTACTGGGTGTTAGCAGTGGAGATGATAAACCTGCTGAGATGACTTTACTGGGTGTTAGCAGTGGAGATGATAAACCTGCTGAGATGACTTTACTGGGTGTTAGCAGTGGAGATGATAAACCTCCTGAGATGACTTTACTGGGTGTTAGCAGTGGAGATGATAAACCTGCTGAGATGACTTTACTGGGTGTTAGCAGTGGAGATGGAAAACCTGCTGAGATGACTTTACTGGGTGTTAGCTGTGGAGATGAAAACCTGCTGAGATGACTTTACTGGGTGTTAGCAGTGGAGATGATAAACCTGCTGGAATGACTTTACTGGGTGTTAGCAGTGGAGATGGAAAACCTGCTGGAATGACTTTACTGGGTGTTAGCAGTGGAGATGATAAACCTGCTGAGATGACTTTACTGGGTGTTAGCAGTGGAGATGATAAACCTGCTGGAATGACTTTACTGGGTGTTAGCAGTGGAGATGATAAACCTCCTGAGATGACTTTACTGGGTGTTAGCTGTGGAGATGGAAAACCTGCTGGAATGACTTTACTGGGTGTTAGCAGTGGAGATGATAAACCTGCTGAGATGACTTTACTGGGTGTTAGCAGTGGAGATGGAAAACCTGCTGAGATGACTTTACTGGGTGTTAGCAGTGGAGATGATAAACCTGCTGAGATGACTTTAGCTGGAGATGGAAAACCTGCTGGAATAGCAGTGGAGATGATAAACCTGCTGGAATGACTTTATGGAGATGATAAACCTGCTGGAATGACTTTACTGGGTGTTAGCAGTGGAGATGATAAACCTGCTGGAATGACTTTACTGGGTGTTAGCAGTGGAGATGATAAACCTGCTGAGATGACTTTACTGGGTGTTAGCAGTGGAGATGATAAACCTGCTGAGATGACTTTACTGGGTGTTAGCAGTGGAGATGATAAACCTGCTGAGATGACTTTACTGGGTGTTAGCAGTGGAGATGGAAAACCTGCTGGAATGACTTTACTGGGTGTTAGCAGTGGAGATGATAAACCTGCTGAGATGACTTTACTGGGTGTTAGCAGTGGAGATGGAAAACCTGCTGAGATGACTTTACTGGGTGTTAGTGTTAGCAGGAGATGATAAACCTCCTGAGATGACTTTAGTTATGGAGATGATAAACCTGCTGAGATGACTTTACTGGGTGTTAGCAGTGGAGATGATAAACCTGCTGGAATGACTTTACTGGGTGTTAGCAGTGGAGATGATAAACCTGCTGGAATGACTTTACTGGGTGTTAGCAGTGGAGATGATAAACCTGCTGAGATGACTTTACTGGGTGTTAGCAGTGGAGATGGAAAACCTGCTGGAATGACTTTACTGGGTGTTAGCAGTGGAGATGATAAACCTGCTGGAATGACTTTACTGGGTGTTAGCAGTGGAGATGATAAACCTGCTGAGATGACTTTACTGGGTGTTAGCTGTGGAGATGGAAAACCTGCTGAGATGACTTTACTGGGTGTTAGCAGTGGAGATGATAAACCTGCTGGAATGACTTTATGACTTGATAAACCTGCTGGAATGACTTTAGCTGGGAGAGCAGTGGAAAACCTGCTGAGACAACTTTACTGGGTGCTAGCAGTGGAGATGATAAACCTGCTGAGATGACTTTACTGGGTGTTAGCTGTGGAGATGGAAAACCTGCTGGGATGACTTTACTGGGTGTTAGCAGTGGAGATGATAAACCTGCTGAGATGACTTTACTGGGTGCTAGCAGTGGAAAACCTGCTGAGACAACTTTACTGGGTGCTAGCAGTGGAGATGATAAACCTGCTGAGATGACATTACTGGGTGCTAGCGGTGGAAAACCTGCTGAGATGACTTCACTGGGTGCTAGCAGTGGAAAACCTGCTGAGATGACTTTACTGGGTGCTAGCAGTGGAAAACCTGCTAAGTCAGACGAAATAAAGGACACTCTTTTAGCCAACGTGGATGAGTGGTCAACAGGCATTGAATTAGTTGCTGATGATCTCAACGTGTTTACTTTAGCAACAGAGACAGATGAGGAGATAACAGCTAAGAATCAGGAAGGGAAACTGGAGGGGGAGGATCCCAGTGTCAATAAGGAAGGAGAAATGTGGGAGAAATGCATGATAATAAAAGCAACAGATCAACCTCTAGATGACCTGTCACTTGGAGTGCCAGACGACGTATTTAATGAACCAAAGAAGCATCGTGTTGACAATGAAGAGAGTGGGGCAGATGGGGAGATGACAGGCAATGGTCAGGATTACAACACTGACAAGATCACAAACTTGAAAGAAGAGGATATTCCAGAAGATAAGCAAATCAGGAACAATATAGGGGATTTCATTTGTATAGAGAATGAGACTGAGACAAGGGATGACTCACCCATGCAAAAGAAAAATACCATAGAAAAAGACTGGGAGGAGGCTGTGCAAGAGGAAGAAGAGATGATGATGATGGTGATACGGGAGGAGGCTGTGCAAGAGGAAGAAGAGATGATGATGATGATACGGGAGGAGGCTGTGCAAGAGGAAGAAGAGATGATGATGATGATACGGGAGGAGGCTGTGCAAGAGGAAGAAGAGATGATGATGATGATACGGGAGGAGGCTGTGCAAGAGGAAGAAGAGATGATGATGATGATACGGGAGGAGGCTGTGCAAGAGGAAGAAGAGATGATGATGATGATACGGGAGGAGGCTGTGCAAGAGGAAGAAGAGATGATGATGATGATACGGGAGGAGGCTGTGCAAGAGGAAGAAGAGATGATGATGGTGATACAGGACTTTCAGGAGAATGAGATGGAGGAGGAGACAGAAGAACAGATAGAGGAGGAGACAGAAGAACAGATAGAGGAGGAGGCAGAAGAACAGATAGAGGAGGAGACAGAAGAACAGATAGAGGAGGAGGCAGAAGAACAGATAGAGGAGGAGACAGAAGAACAGATAGAGGAGGAGACAGAAGAACAGGTGGAGGATCTTGAGGAGGATGTGAAGGGAAGATTAAGGGAGGAGGTGGTGGGGGAACAGAGGAATAAAGCTGATGAACATGTAGAAGTCGAGGGAATTGTAGTAGATAATCGAAATGAATTAGTAGACAAGTTTTGCCTGCAAACAGACATAGAGTATGACGGCCAAGGTGATCTGAGCACGAAACCAAATGTCTTCGAAATGTCCGACTCTGAGAAATGCACATTAAACGAAGGGAACGGACGTAGTTCATGTTCCAACGACCCCACGCTGGGCGTGACTCTAGACGTCAGCCATGATGACGGCAAGCAAATAGACACATCTGGATTCAATGTCATTAAAACAGATGAGAAAGAGAGTGAGGACGACAACACGTCCACAGAATCCCTGTCAGATGAAGAGATGGAGCGCTACATGCACAGTCTGAGAGTGGCACACAAAACACAAGCGATGGAATTGGCCGTGGGTGTCGGGAAAAGACCTCCCATTGGTAGAAGGAGCAGGAGGCCCTCCATGCCATCCATCAGTGAGTCAGGTGACGAGGATCGCCTGAGCAACCGGGATGATCGGAAACATCTAGAGACTGTTAAGTGTCGCTCTACTTGCACACTGCCCCTAGTGGCGGGAGACCGGGATACCAGCAGAGGAAATGAAATCCGGTCAAACAATATATTTTCATGGCATAATCTCTCAACAGGACTGTTGTACACTATCCTGTTTGTGGTGTTCTTTTTAGTCGCTTACCATTATGACTTTCTGGCCTGCTTCGGGCTTTATTTGTTGTCTGTGTTTTGGCTGTTTTGTCAAAGAGAGAAACAGCGGTTGAAAGGAAACAATAAATTAGTTTGAGACCTGTGAATGTATGATTCAGTGTTAGAAAAATGCTCTGCAAATAAAGTTGACTTTTTTGTCTTTATTCCTTATCTGAGAGTACAAACATTTGTAAATGAAGGTACACATATGGAGCAGAGGGAAACCTTTATAATGGTACACATGTGTTTAATTCTTGGCATGTATCATAATACAGACCTCAAAAAGGAAATGCTGACAAACAAATACAATCTAACTAAATTGCCCTCATTTGACATGCTTAGAAAATGTTGCAAAATTACCTGACTGTTATTTATTAATTAGCGTATGAGTGTTACCTATTCAAGGCAGTTTTTTTTGTTAGATACAGAATATGTACATAATATACACTGATGAGCCAAAACATTATGAAATGCTGATATGCTGTTGGTCCTCCTCTGGGCCAGAATGTCTTCGACCGTCTGAGACATGGACTCTACAACTTCCCTGAAGATGTCCTGTGGTATCTGGAACCAAGACATTTGCAGCAGATCTGGTCCAGCACATCCCACAGATGCTTAATCAGATTGAGATCTGGAGAATTTGAAGTCTAGATCAACACCTTGAACTCTTCATCATGTTCCTCAAACCATTCCTGAACAATGGGGGCCCCAAACCTTTTTCTTTTCTGGTTAGAGTCAGTTTGTACTGTTCTGTGAGAGTAGTACACAGTGTTGAACAGGATATTCCGGTTCTTGGCAATTTCTGTCGTAGAATAGCCTTCATTTCTCAGAACAAGAATAGTCTGTTTTAGAAGAAAGTTACATGGAAAACATATTTATTAGATATTGTGTTATTGTGTTTTTTATTAAATTTTATGATTTAAACTGATTTCAAACGGTCCTCTTTCTTTGCTGAACATGCCTCCATAATATTCATGATAAAGACGTTACATAAATAACACATTGGTTAGATATTTGATTAGGCAAAACGTGGAACATGTATTCTCCTAATATACTACACTATAGTGGTAAGAAAGACAATGTTTAACTTTCTTAATTTCTTGAAATATTATCCCAAATAATATAAAATAAATAAAAGACTATTAAAAGCCAATGCATAATGTTAATAGACGGTGCACATTTACATTATATATACATATATATATATATATATATATGTATTATTATACATTAGGCTACCTTTAGATATTCTTTTACCTTTATCTGGGCATTTTCCATATTGCACTTACAGTGCCAAACTAGTGGTTAAACAGTGCAGACAGCCACCTTAACTCAGTCCAGGCATTTCTGGTGCACCAAGATCAAAGGGACAGGTCCAATAACTATTTTGCTGGCGTACGTGAAATAGGACAGTAGCCCGGTTAGATTACACAACCCCCACCCCCCCCACCCCCTCGTTATGACTGGTTATGTGACTGACTGTCCTGGACTTATATTTAGAGACCTAAAACACATGTATCCTAACACACGTGTTTAATAATAATTAAACTAATAACTGTTCACCCCGCTCAGCCAGAAAAGCACTGACAGTCCCCATCAGAGTCTGGTTCCCCTCTAGGTTTCTTTCTAAATTTGACCCATTAGGTCGTTTTTACTAGCCACTGTGTATCAACCAGTCGATGCGTGCTCATTCAGGTTTCAGGCTGGGTGTTTGAATTTGCTCTTTGTGACAACTGTGAAAAAGGCTTTATAAAATACATTTGATTGATTGAAAATATTAAAACTCTACAGAAAAGACTAAGTAACAAAAATTGAGCCCAACAGCCCTATGGCCAGTATTTGGGTTTAGGATACCATTCTTGTACCACATTCATCAGTGACCTTTGGGGGTGAACTCTGTGGCTCCATTGATGACTGAAATGAACTAGAAAGTGAGGATTTATTTTCAGCAGACATTTGAGCAGAGACAATTCATTTAGATATCTCCCCATATTTTAGAGCAGAGAGCAAATAATAATGTGTTATTAGTCGTAGATATTGTGTGAGGCCTTTAATAAAGTGAATGCCTTTATTGTGTGAAATTACAGTATTCCTGTTGTGAGAACAGACAGACTGATTTACACCCCTTATCTATTTTTAAATGTTTGAATATTCATCAAATGTCAACTCTTACTCTTTACCTAAGGCTTCCTGGTGTATTGAAGTGGTTGATGTTTGTCTGTCGTCAGATAAGATACAAGCATGTTCCCCAACACTTTTCCTAAATCGAATCATTCCTAACTTTAATGTTAGTGCTTGAGGTGTTTCTAGTTAAGCCATCAATCATCTCCCATGGAAACAGTCCCTCATGTTCTACACCAGTTGGGACAGCTAAGCCTGCTGGCATTACTGCAGAGACATGTACTGTCCTATAAAAACAAACTGGACATCTGAATGGCACAGACAAAAAAAACACTCACTAGCAGATATCTGTGTCCTTGGCGAGAATCCAGGGTTTCACGCCAACTCATAGATAATCCCAGCGTTTGCATCTCTTCCCTTCATCAATATGAATACATTAACACTGTAATATTCATATGTTTCTCACTTTTTACACCTTTGTGTTTTTAAAAGCATTAAAAATAATAGTTGTCACATAACAAACACTACGGAATTGACCAGGAGAGTGAATCAGTGTGTCCGTCTTTGATTGTTTTGGTCTTTATGGGTATGTGCAGCTAGTTATTTTACATAAATACATAGAATATAGGCCGAACTAAATCCGCAGACTCCAGCTCGTGCTCGTGAGAAAACACAGAATGTTCCAAGATGCAACTGTGAACAAACTGATAACTACTGGATGGGCAGATCTCTTAGCACTCTGTACAAAATGTAATGGATCCGACAACTCAGGGCAGTTACCATTTGACAGAACTCACTTCAAAAGACACTGCTCGCCTAAATACAGAACGAGCTGTAAGCAATATGATGAAATATGTGGCCAATACCACACGTTTGTACCCGGGTAACGTGATAGCTAGCATCTTTGGATGTTTTTTGAGGTCAGGGCAACCCAGCTGCCAACTGCTTGTCAGGGACTTTTAGCAGCGTCATGTGAGAAGATTAACGCACCCTTTTAGCTCTGCAGTCAACCTTGTAGACGGTTTTAGCCACAGAGAGAAATACAATGAGAACATTTTTAACAGGGCAGATATTCAGAAGCTATACTCGTCACACTCATAGAGGATGTTAAGCTCACAAGGCTTATATTATCTACAATAGCTTCAACCGTCATCTACAGTATAAATAGGAAGTTTGTCAGGTTACATTTCAAACAGTGAGTTTAGGATATTACTTATGACAGCAGTGTGCTTTGTTTCTCCATATGACTTGGGTATTTCAGCATGACAACGGGTTGTACTTATGACAGCAGTGTGCTTTGTTTCTCCATGTGAGCTGTGACACATTCCTCCTGTAACCTTCATTGTGACTTGAACCACAGTAGACCCTCTGTCAGTTCAGACCAGACGGGTTAGCTTTGTTGCACTCACGCATTAATAAGCCTTGTTAGGTACTCACCACTGCTGACTGGGAGCACCCCAGTAGAGGGACTATAACCAGGGGGTGTGGTTAAACAATGTGTTTGGTAACTACTGACAGTAGAGGGACTATAACCAGGGGGTGTGGTTAAACAATGTGTTTGGTAACTACTGACAGTAGAGGAACTATAACCAGATGATGTGGTTAAACAATGTGTTTGGTAACTACTGACAGTAGAGGGACTATAACCAGGGGGTGTGGTTAAACAATGTGTTTGGTAACTACTGACAGTAGAGGAACTATAACCAGATGATGTGGTTAAACAATGTGTTTGGTAACTACTGACAGTAGAGGGACTATAACCAGGGGGTGTGGTTAAACAATGTGTTTGGTAACTACTGACAATAGAGGGACTATAACCAGGGGGTGTGGTTAAACAATGTGTTTGGTAACTACTGACAATAGAGGGACTATAACCAGGGGGTGTGGTTAAACAATGTGTTGGGTAACTACTGACAATAGAGGGACTATAACCAGGGGGTGTGGTTAAACAATGTGTTTGGTAACTACTGACAGTAGAGGGACTATAACCAGGGGGTGTGGTTAAACAATGTGTTTGGTAACTACTGACAGTAGAGGGACTATAACCAGGGGGTGTGGTTAAACAATGTGTTTGGTAACTACTGACAGTAGAGGAACTATAACCAGATGATGTGGTTAAACAATGTGTTTGGTAACTACTGACAGTAGAGGGACTATAACCAGGGGGTGTGGTTAAACAATGTGTTTGGTAACTACTGACAGTAGAGGGACTATAACCAGGGGGTGTGGTTAAACAATGTGTTTGGTAACTACTGACAGTAGAGGGACTATAACCAGGGGGTGTGGTTAAACAATGTGTTTGGTAACTACTGACAGTAGAGGGACTATAACCAGGGGGTGTGGTTAAACAATGTGTTTGGTAACTACTGACAGTAGAGGGACTATAACCAGGGGGTGTGGTTAAACAATGTGTTGGGTAACTACTGACAGTAGAGGGACTATAACCAGGGGGTGTGGTTAAACAATGCCACTCATGTTTGGTAACTACTGACAGTAGAGGGACTATAACCAGGGGGTGTGGTTAAACAATGTGTTTGGTAACTACTGACAGTAGAGGGACTATAACCAGGGGGTGTGGTTAAACAATGTGTTGGGTAACTACTGACAGTAGAGGGACTATAACCAGGGGGTGTGGTTAAACAATGCCACTCATGTTTGGTAGGGGACTCTATACATTATTCAGGTTGTGTATCCGGTTTAGCTTATGTGGCTTTTCCATGTCTTTGATTATCCTCCATCTCTGGTTTCATTCTGAGCCCAAACCAGCACCGATGCAACTACAAACACAGCTTCTGAACTAGAGGTTTTGGAGGTGACTTGCGATATGGAGGTTTTTAAGGTGACTTGTCTGCTTTGCGTCACTCATTGTCTTTAGAATTTAAGCAAAGATGTTTCATTTTGTTTTTCATACATCACATGCTCCCATCACATGCAAGCTCCTTGATCTTCGTGGTGGGGTTGATATTCTCTCAGACATTTCCTGGAACCTCCTGGAAGCAGGTGTTCCCGCAACACTTTAGTTTAAAACGGGTGTGAAGTGAACTAATTAGGTGGATTTCTAAACCACTCACATTGTTGAAGCTTGGGCACTCCACGCCAGCAAATGGCAATAGTGTGAACTGACGCACTGAGACCGTCGGTATTGAATCCAGCTGGTCGTTTGGCTCATCAATAAAGCAGTTTTGTTAGCGCCACACCCGTACGTGTTTGTGAACAACCAGGCAGCACGTTACCAAATTGTACCATGTGGAAAATGAAACAAATCGAGCTGATTTAGAGCGGATGCTGTGCTATTCAGAGCAACAAAAAAAACATTACAGAGTACCAAGGAAATGAGTCCATATCTGAGGTGGAGATTGAACGTGTTCAGATGCTTGATACGCTCCTTAACCCTGAAATACGGTCACCAACAGCAGGTTTATCACAATTCACGTCTTAAAAGTTTCAAATAAACACTATATTTCGGATGAGTCAAGATCTTTACATTCTTCACCCTGGCTTTTGTTAAGATGACAGAACTTTGGTAATGACTGAATTCATGTTTTTCACTTTTGCTGCCAAGGATTGTGGCGAATGTTTTAGTCAGATTTCCAATTAAAATAGGCACGTGACGAGAAATGCCATTACTACAATGACTGTGGCAAACTATTCACCACAGGCATTCAGTTGAAGGAGCATGTGATGGTCCACACATCCACACAGGGGAGAAGTCACACGCTCGTCCTACATGTTCAGAATGCTTTGGAATCAGAGGAGCATTTAACAGTCATCAGAGACGGATGTCCACATTCAGCCGTATTGCTATTAATGTCTGAAGTGCGTCAGATCAGAACAACGCCTGAGGGAACATATGAAACAATGCCCAACATCATGACTGTGTGACGTGTACAGGATGAAACCAAAGCAACTGTACCACCTCATATGTCCACACTCATACGTAGCACCTCACGTGTACCACGTTGCGTGTACACACACTCATAACGGTTATTTATCTGTCATGTGTAAATGTACGCATGTGCATAAACCACATGAGTATACACATTTACACACAGCAATGACTAAAACCACGTAACTTGGGAGGTGAAACATTGTGTTGATGCAGGGCTCATTTACCAGAGTCGTTAGTATCAGCATGACCTCGCCTGGATAAAATAAAAGTTAAATAAAAAGTAAAAACCATAATGCACTGAGGTCACACTGGACTGGAGTTGGTGCCTTCCTGCCCTCCACGTCTACTGAGTCTCCCAACATCCTGTCCAGTGATTTAACTAATCACCTTCATTTCTATTATTAAGACAATTGTGCCTCTATTCTCACGCACACTGGAATGAGAAACCATTTCGAATGTAGCCGAATTAAGAGAAAATTAATCTTGTTTCTATAAACTGAACATGAAGTGTGAAACGCATGCAAACATCACTGGACATCTGAGTTATTGCTGCATTTATTTATTTGTGAAGACCTCCGAGCAGAATGTACACACCACGCAGAATGACAAAATCCAGCTGTGTCTGAATTTGATTTCATACAAGACAGATGCTGCCTCTGCCTGTCTAACCTCCTGATTGAAAAAGTAGTTTTGTTTTAGTCTACGAAATGAAAGAATCTCAGTCATGACTTGTGTTATACAAGCCATCCCGGGATCAATGTCCCTCCTGGGTACTAAGAATATCCAAACTGTCCACACTCTACTAACAAGAATGTTATGTTGCGGGAAAAACTACAAATCCTACGTTAGTTAACTGATATGGCAGCAAACCTTCCCAAGTAATAAACACTTCTCTCCAGTCCATCTTGACCACCCAAACCCATTTATTAAGGACATTTAAATAACATAGTTAATGTGGTGCATGGTTTTTCTTTGTATGTATACAGATTAGTCCTCAACTAGGTGCTGAGACGGGTCAGGTACATTCTGTGTCCATCATTTCATAATGTGCATTGCTTCTGGACAGACCGGGTTGGGGACATCGTGAACAGAACGGTTATGTACACATCTGTGCGAGTGAAGACGGCGGTTAAAAGTTTATCGCCTTCCCGAAAGAAGCTGCAAGGTTGGCTTCTCTGAAGGCCTCGGACAACGTCTGTAAGGAGGTAGGACGGCCAGGTTAGATGGATTACATGAGTACTGATCACACACAGTAGTTCAGACAATAGCTCCATGTTCCCTGGTGGTCCCAAGACTAACTGGTTTTGTCCAGAAAACTCCCTATAGAAAAGTGTCCATAAATTCAGGCCTAGATCTTTACATCTCCCAGAGGCTTCTTATTGAGGTTACTCAGAACCTTGATGTGATGTTTATCTGGGACAAACAATTATAGTGTATATGAGGGTATCTCTGTGTACATGTCAACAGGATCACTGTTGAATTATTCTACCACATGATCACACCGGAGTGTGTGTGAAAAACTCACAGGATGGGCGTGGCACACTCTGGCGACGTCCTCACAAGACGCTCCATACTCCATGGCCAGCGCTGCCTCGTTGATAATCTCTCCAGCCCCCTAAACAGAAAGGTCAAAGGTCACCTTATTAGTAATCACGTGAATTAACAGCCCACGTTATTAGTAATCACGTGAATTAACAGCCCACGTTATTAGTAATTACGTGAATTAACAGCCCACGTTATTAGTAATCACGTGAATTAACAGCCCACGTTATTAGTAATTACGTGAATTAACAGCCCACTTTATAAGTAATCACGTGAATTAACAGTCCACTTTATTAGTAATCACGTGAATTAACAGCCCACGTTATTAGTTATCACGTGAATTAATGAGAGCTGGTCTGACTCACAGAGCCCAGGATGTGAGCACCCAATATCCGGTCGGTCTCTTTGTGGCCGAGGATTTTCACCAGGCCGTCTGTGTCTGCGTTGGTTTTGGCTCGACTGTTGGCAGCAAACGGGAACTTGCCCACCTTGTATGGGATGCCCTGCAGAATAGAACCGAAGTTACAGCCATGGATTTACAGTACAGACACAATGTTACTACAATCACAATGGCTGCTGAACACAATTTGCAGCCATCAGTCCACATCCAACTTCCTGACCCACCGACCGGGTGAAGCCAAAGGTCCCATAGGTTTTCCAGGGGTTTCGTAGACAAGAAAGACTGACATTAATCAGCAACAGCAAACATACTGTTCATAATGAAACATGGCCTGGACAACCATATAAGAGACAAATGTGATGTATGAGCAGAGCACTTTACTGTCTACACATTTGTATGATAACACGCGTGGAGGACCAACCCTGCCATAATTATCATCATCATTGATACATTTATATATTTATTCCTAAATATGGATATAAGGTTTGGTCCTCCATAAATATGGGCTCTGTAAAAGATGCTGCATGACTCATCAGAACCAGTGGTACCCAGACTACTTGAGGTTGTTGTGGATACCTGGTCGATTGGTGATATTTTATATAAACAAATTTGTATAATAGCATATTTTCCCCATGCTCCGATGGCCTTCATCATGGTGATCTTTCACCGATATGCACATGCGGTATTCATCATCTACCAGTCCATGCCGATGAAATGCATCCCAATGACACAATGCTCCCACCACTCTGCTTCATGGTAGGGATGGCATAATCCAGGTGATGCAATTATACATGATTTAATATATTTTAATAATTGCCAGATCTATGCCGTAACACAACGGTACCTCGGAGGTGTAGGGAGCTCCCTGGTTTTTAACCTGACATCCACTGTCAAGTGGGGGCCTTCTAAACGATGTGCGTAACAACTGGACTCCAAATAAGTTCTAAAGATTAGGGATGATTAAAGGGTATAGCGCTCAATTTGGAGTGACAGAAAGTAAAAGGGTCCGAACACTTACCAAAGTCACTGTATGTGAATACCTTGTCCACTTAATTCAGTGTGTGTGTGTGTGTGTGTGTGTGTGTGTGTGTGTGTGTGTGTGTGTGTATGTACGTGTATCACCTCCTCTTTGAGCTGCTCCTCTGTCTTCCCCACCCAGGCCACCTCAGGGTGTGTGTATACGACAGAGGGGACACAGTTATAATCGATGTGCACAGCTCCCCCGGCCAGGCCCTCCACACAGATGATGCCCTCATCCTCTGCCTTGTGGGCCAGCATGGGTCCAGCTATCACATCACCGATGGCATAGATACTGCGGAGGGAGGAAAGAGGAAATGATCACAATCAGCCAGAGATATTATTAGTGAGAGGAAACTAGATTAGTGAGAGGAGACTAGATTAAATGTACAGTGACTCAGTATTTACCCATTAGACTTGTCCACATATCATTGTGGCATAATTTGCCACAAATTAAAAAAAATTGCCACTGACCAACACAAAGTTTATAATAAAAATCTATAAATTGTATTGAATTGATTACAAAAACAGAACAGTAAAAACCATAGAAAACATCTGCTTTCCGGTATTTCATTCCACCAAAAAGGTCACTAATTAGTTAAGTTTTACCTGGGTACTTTAGTCTGTAGGTGGATACCTTTATGACCCACTGTATAGATTATTACTGGTGCTCCATGTTAGTGGTGTATTAGGTTTTACCTGGGTACTTTAGTCTGTGGGTGGATACCTTTATGACCTACTGTATATAGTATTACAGGTGCTCTATGTTACTGGTGTATTAGGTTTTACCTGGGTACTTTAGTCTGTAGGTGGATACCTTTATGACCCACTGTATAGATTATTACTGGTGCTCCATGTTAGTGGTGTATTAGGTTTTACCTGGGTACTTTAGTATGTGTGTGGATACCTTTATGACCCACTGTATAGAGTATTACAGGTGCTCTATGTTACTGGTGTATTAGGTTTTACCTGGGTACTTTAGTATGTGTGTGGATACCTTTATGACCCACTGTATAGATTATTACAGGTGCTCTATGTTACTGGTGTATTAGGTTTTACCTGGGTACTTTAGTATGTGTGTGGATACCTTTATGACCCACTGTATAGATTATTACAGGTGCTCTATGTTACTGGTGTATTAGGTTTTACCTGGGTACTTTAGTCTGTAGGTGGATACCTTTATGACCCACTGTATAGATTATTACAGGTGCTCCATGTTAGTGGTGTATTAGGTTTTACCTGGGTACTTTAGTATGGGTGTGGATACCTTTATGACCCACTGTATAGATTATTACAGGTGCTCTATGTTACTGGTGTATTAGGTTTTACCTGGGTACTTTAGTCTGTAGGTGGATACCTTTATGACACACTGTATAGAGTATTACAGGTGCTCTATGTTAGTGGTGTATTAGGTTTTACCTGGGTACTTTAGTCTGTAGGTGGATACCTTTATGACCCACTGTATAGAGTATTACAGGTGCTCTATGTTACTGGTGTATTAGGTTTTACCTGGGTACTTTAGTCTGGAATCGGTTGTTAACAGGAATGCGCCCCCTGTTGTCCAGCTCCAGACCTACATTCTCCAGGCCCAGATTCTTGGTGTAAGGCCGTCTGCCAATACATACTAGCAACACGTCGCATGTCAGAGTCTCGTTCTTCCCACCGGCCGCTGCCTCCACACTGGAGAAGGACACGCATGGTTATATGGTGTATTTATATGACATATAGCATAGGGTCATGGTGAATTAACACACACACACACACACACACACACATGGTTATATGGTGTATTTATATGACATATAGCATAGGGTCATGGTGAATTAAGGGTCATGGTGAATTAACACACACACACACATGGTTATATGGTGTAATTATATGACATATAGCATAGGGTCATGGTGAATTAACACACACACACATGGTTATATGGTGTATTTATATGACATATAGCATAGGGTCATGGTGAATTAACACACACACACACACACACACACATGGTTATATGGTGTATTTATATGACATATAGCATAGGGTCATGGTGAATTAAGGGTCATGGTGAATTAACACACACACACACGGTTAAATTGTGTAATAATACAAAATATAGCATAGAGTCATGGTAAACTAACAAACACACACACACACACACACACACACACACGGTTAAATGGTGTATTTATACGACATATACCATAGGCACATGGGGTGAACACACACACACACAATTCAATCAATCAATACATTTTCTTTTATAAAGCCCTTTTTACAACAAAGTTGTCACAAAGTGCTTTTACAAACACCCAGCCTGAATCAGACAGAGCACACATCGACAAGTTGAACAAGTTGATACACAGCGGCTAGGAAAAACTCCCTGAAGGTCAAATTTAGGAAGAAACTTTGAAAGGAACCAGGCTCGGAGGGATCAACCAGTCGCCTTCTGGCTGTGCTGGGTGAACTTATTATGATTAATGTAATAGTTCCATAAATTAATTTTACGCATTTTATGCAAAGAATCATGGTTAAATTGTGTATGGATACGACATATAGCATAGGGACATGGTGAACTAACCCCTTCACCAGGCACCATTTAATATTTAGAATTCTAAACATTAAAATTATATAAAATATGAATAACTTAATTTAAGCCAACAATAGCGGCTTCACATTCATCAAAATAAATCAAATAAATTCAATACAACAGCTGTTATGACCAGTATAGAGGGTTTTCATTCAACATAATGTCAGGCAGCTCAGTTAGATTTTTGATTAATGATTTATTGTTCACATTTTTTCTGTGAAGCTATTTAACTATAACGAGCCCCACTACACCATGACTGGGGTCCAAACCCGACCATAATGACCAGGTGTCCCAACCCGGACACACTAATAGACTGGGGTCCAAACCCGACCATAATGACCAGGTGTCCCAACCCGGACACATTAATAGATTAGGGTCCAAACATGATCATAATGACCAGGTGTCCCAACCAAGACACATTAATAGACTGGGGTCCAAACCCAACCATAAGGACTAGGTGTACCAACCCGACCACACTAATAGACTGGGGTCCAAACCCAACCATAAGGACTAGGTGTACCAACCCGACCACACTAATAGACTAGGGTCCAAACCCAACCATAAGGGCTAGGTGTACCAACCCGACCACACTAATAGACTGGGGTCCAAACCAGACCATAAGGACTAGGTGTACCAACCCGACCACACTAATAGACTGGGGTCCAAACCAGACCATAAGGACTAGGTGTACCAACCCGACCACACTAATAGACTGGGGTCCAAACCAGACCATAAGGACTAGGTGTACCAACCCGACCACACTAATAGACTGGGGTCCAAACCAGACCATAATGACCCAATCCTCAATCCCTAGCATAGCATAAACACCACCTCACGCGCACACACACGCGCACACACACGCGCGCACACACACACACACACACACGCGCACACACACACACACACACACACACACACACACACACACACACACACACACACACACGCACACACACACACACACACACACACACACACACACGCACACACACACACACACACACACACACACACACACACACACACACACACACACACACACACACACACACACTCCAGCGGGGAATGGAACTCACGCCACATCAATCTTGCCGTCTGGCCTCTTGGTAGCGCCCATGACCTTGGTGCCCAGTTTGAACTTAATGCCCTGCTTCTGCAGGATGCGCTGGAAGTTCTTGGAGATCTCCATGTCGATGCCCATTCCTCCCACGTGCCCCAGGAACTCCACTGCTGTAACTGTGGAGCCGAGACGCTGCCACACTGACCCCTGGAGGACAGGAGGCCCAACAGAACATCATACTGACACTCCTACGGGAACATATTGTATATGGACCGTGCTGTAACACTGTATGTGTGCCCTCACCAGCTCCACCCCAATGACTCCAGCCCCAATAACGATGAGGTGCTCTGGGACCTTCTTCAGCTCCAGGGCTCCTGTGGATGACACCACGGTGTCTTCATCAACCTGACAGAGCGGAGGTTAACAAGGTTAGCTCACAGCTTGACCCCCGGACACATGGCTGCTAACAGAGTACTGTTCTCTACCTCAATCCCAGGGAAGGTCGTGACCTCAGACTACAGTTCTATACCTCTATCCCAGGGAAGGTTGTGACCTCAGACTACAGTTCTATACCCCCATCCCAGGGAAGGTCGTGACCTCA
Source organism: Dallia pectoralis (assembly GCA_029465975.1). Taxonomy (NCBI): domain Eukaryota; kingdom Metazoa; phylum Chordata; class Actinopteri; order Esociformes; family Umbridae; genus Dallia; species Dallia pectoralis. Next base: position 2,106,188 of record CM055745.1, on the reverse strand, counting down.
GACTACAGTTCTATACCTCTATCCCAGGGAAGGTTGTGACCTCAGACTACTGTTCTATACCCCCATCCCAGGGAAGGTCGTGACCTCAGACTACAGTTCTATACCTCTATCCCAGGGAAGGGTGTGACCTCAGAGCCAGTGGCGATGAGGATGTTCTTGCTGTTGATGACCTGCTCGCTGCCGTCCTCTGCTGTGGCTGTCACCTGGTTTTTGCCGGTTATCTTCCCAACGCCGTTCACATGTGTCACCTGACAGGAAACAGCAACATTACATCATCACCGGGGGACCATCATTACATCATCACCGGGGGACCATCATTACATCATCACCGGGGGACCATCATTACATCATCACCGGGGGACCATCATTACATCATCACCGGGGGACCATCATTACATCATCACCGGGGGACCATCATTACATCATCACCGGGGGACCATCATTACATCATCTGAAAGTCTTGTAGAAGCTGTAGTGAACCGGGCTCCTATTCTACAATGATAGGCTGCCACCACGATGGAGGCCTCACCTTGTTCTGTTTGAATAAATGTGCAATCCCCGCTGTCAGTGCCTTGACAGCCCCGCTTTTCTGGGACATCATCTTCTCCAGGTTTAATGTGAGCCCGGCGACTGGCACCGACAGACAGAAACAGAGAGGGAGACAGAGAGAGAGAGAGAGTCATGTTACTAGCATTGCTAAAGACCTGGCTTGAGAAAAAGCCTGAGCTCACCCTTTATCCCTCTACAACAAGAGTTGCTGTTGACCACTGCTGACGTGGACTCTTACTTTCTATCCCTCTGCTTTCAAAGTCCTTGCCTTGGGCCTGGTGGTACAGGTATGAGTTGTTCAGCAAAGCCTGAGGTGACAGAGAACACAACAGTCATTATTAAACAACAGAAAGAGATGAAGGTCTCAGTAGAATGCCCAGAAGTTATGACTGGTCAGTGTTTACCTTAGAGGGAATACAGCCAACATTCAAACAGGTCCCGCCCAGTGTGGCATTCTTCTCAACACACACCGTCTGTAAAACAATAAACACATTGTCGATTCAATCAGCCACTTGCATTGACACGTAATGATTAAATACACTGTGCTTATTGTCATAAAGACATTGGATGTCAGTCGACGTTAGACATCCGGTGAAGTGGAGACAGAAGTTTAGGTTAGAAATTACACCCTGGGACACTGCAACCATAGCCGTATACAGGTGCTTTAATATGGGTTCCTTAACACTTGAGCACGCCTCCATGGACATTATTCACCTTGAACCCAAGCTGGGCAGCCTTGATAGCAGCCACATATCCACCGGGACCAGAGCCCACCACTGTGATATCTGCATCAACTGTAAACAGACGGGGAAAATGTTTATTAAAGTGGCTACTTATTGCACGCACGTTGTGTCTAGCCTAAAGTTTGTGGAGTACGACTGATTAGCTAAATTGATATTGGGAGTGATAAAATCGGACTTACTTGTTGTTTTGTCAGCATACGTTCTGACAGAAAGAACGGTCGCACCCTGGAGCCTGTTGGGTAGTTGATGGCTCCGCTGTATGTAATAAGGTAATAAATTAGGACACATATGATATGACTCTGTACTGCTACATGTCAACTGAGCTGTTATCATCCATGCTAAAGAAAAAAAAAATGGAGTACAAGAAAATTATAAATTAATGATCTGAAAATGTCGGCTATATAACATGAATGTTAAGAATTCTTCACATTAAAGTCAGTTACTGGAAATAATGACAACATAGCTATAGTAATTAGAACAAACATAGCTACCACATTTAGCAAGTACAGTGCTGCAAAGGTAATTAGAAATGCTAAACGTACAATGGTACACGTTATCATCAAACTGGTGTCTAGCTAGTCATATAAAATAGCTTTACTACGTCAAGTCACAGCCACTGATGCACAGATATACAGTGTAAACACGAGGCAACATGGTGCTCTTTACATAAACAATCTCGCGTTCCTGACAGTTGGTTCTGTTTGACTCGTTGATGTCCCCTTCGTTATGGCTAACGTAATGGTACGTAGCTAATGTTGTATTATAACTCACTATTATAAATAACGAATCCCATAGCGACATTCACGTACCTAGCTAATCTGAGCTGATACAAACAATAATATAAGCCTAACCGGCAATACAGACAACACATGCCACGGACTAAGACTAGCTCGGCAAGTGCCTGGCTAACCATGCTAACCCTGTTCTACATGTAAGTTAACGTTACTCAGTACCGCAGCTAACTGCTGGGTTTAGCATGTACAGCTAACTTGTCAGCTAGCCAGGCCTGATCTCCATAAAAACTGTCGATGTAACAGTCAAGTGGATCTCGCCTTTACTCATATTAATTCTAGACAACTTCCATAACTTGTTCAGTTATCGTTATTGGTCTTTACCGTTGCCAGGGTGCGATATAGTTGATTCCAGCTCTGCATTTTGTATGTGTCCCTTACAGGCTGTGTAACCTACAGCAGGCGGATCATCCAAGGACTCGCGAAATTGCACATGCGCAGTAACACTTCAGGAAATGCTAGGGTTTGCCATAGACATATTATGAAAAAAGAATAATAAAAAAGACATACATAATATGCCTTTATTATGTATGTCTATGGGGTTTGCGGTCTAAACATGGATGTATTAAGAGGTCTAAATGGTAGTATTTGAAATCTGTAAAGATTCTACGTTCCAAAAGAACAAAAAACATACAATATACTGAAACAGTAAATTACTGAGAAAAACACAGATTGTCTTGAAAAAAAGATTATATATATATATATATATATGTATATATATATATATATATACTTTTAAAGTGTATAGGCTACCTAATGAAGTGGCATGTGAGTGTATATATACTTTTAAACTGTGTACCTAATGAAGTGGCTGTTGAATGTTTATATACTTTTAAACTGTGTATCTAATGAAGTGGCAGGTGAGTGTATATATAGGCTACTTTTAAACTGTGTACCTAATGAAGTGGCATGTGAGTGCTATATATACTTTTAAACTGTGTACCTAATGAAGTGGCATGTGAGTGCTATATGTACTTATAAACGGTGTACCATAATTAAGTGGCATGTGAGTGTATATATACTTTTAAACTGTGTATTTAATGAAGTGGCAGGTGAGTGTATATATACTTTTAAACTGTGTATATAATGAAGTGGCGGGTGAGTGTATATATACTTTTAAACTGTGTACCTAATGAAGTGGCATGTGAGTGCTATATATACTTATAAACGGTGTACCTAATTAAGTGGCATGTGTGTGTATATATACTTTTAAACTGTGTATTTAATGAAGTGGCAGGTGAGTGTATATATACTTTTAAACTGTGTATATAATGAAGTGGCGGGTGAGTGTATATATACTTTTAAACTGTGTATATAATGAAGTGGCAGGTGAGTGTATATATACTTTTAAACTGTGTATATAATGAAGTGGCGGGTGAGTGTATATATACTTTTAAAAAGTATATTTAATGAAGTTGCAGGTGAGTGTATATATACTTTTTAACTGTGTACCTAATTAAGTGGCAGGTGAGTGTATATATACTTTTAATCTGTGTGCCTAATTAAGTGGCAGGTGAGTGTATATACAATACAATACAATACAACTTTATTTATATAGCACATTTTTACAACAACAGACGTTGCCCCAAAGTGCTTTACAAGGGGAAAGACAATAATATAAAAGTGATAAAAAAGATGATTAAATCAATTAATTATACAAAAAAACAGTCATCAATTAATCAAAAGCTTTAGAAAATAAATATGTTTTTAAATTAGTTTTAAAAGAGGCGATTGATGTAGCTGACCTCACATGGAATGTAATACTGTTCCAAAGTTTGGGACCTACCACAGAAAAAGCACGGTCTCCTTTTGATTTAAAATCACTGCGAGGGACCTTTAAAAGCCAATGATCGGAGGACCTGAGAGCTCTTGAGGGAGCGTAGGAAATTATAAGATCACTAATGTACCTACAGACCTTGAGAGGGCCTTGTAGACAAACAAAAGAATCTTAAAATCAATCCTGAATTTAACAGGAAGCCAATGTAAGGATCGCAGTACAGGGGTGATATGGTCTCTCTTTCTCACCTTAGTTAAAAGGCTTGCAGCTGCATTCTGCACCAACTGTAAGCGGGCTAGCAAAGTCTGAGGGAGACCAATATATGAAGAATTACAGTAGTCGATCTTTGAAGTGATAAAGGAGTGGATCAATATTTCCAGATCCTTGCTGGATAAAAAATGTTTGACCTTAGCAATAGATCTCAGGTTAAAAAACCTACCTCTAACAACAGTACCGATCTGTTTGTTAAGATTTATTGATGAGTCCATAACTACCCCTAGGCTCTTTACATGATCTGTGATCCTTAAAGACAAGGAGCCTATAAACTGAACAGCTGTAGAAGGTGAGATGGAGGAACCTACAACTAGGACCTCAGTTTTACTCTCATTAAGTTGCAGAAAGTTGCTGGCAAGCCACTGTTTAATGCCACTATAGCATTCCTGTATTTTGATCAGTGAGAAGGATTTATCTAGTCTTACTGGAACATAAAACTGGAGATCGTCATCATAGCATATTATTCTTGCTTTATATTTTCTTGAATTATTACTGCTTAGATGCTGTGTGCAGTTTTACAAAAATGTCATTGTTTAGCGCCCCCTACTGGTTAACTTATGTAATACATGTGTTGGGGAGGGGACACGTTTAGCTGAGTTGAAAACGAAAGCAAAAAGTCCGCATCCATTTTGTTCTGACGGAGCAGTATAAGATTTTAAACAGAAAATAATCAACCAAATGATTTCATTATGATTAAAAACATAGCTGAGAGAACAACAACTTAGAGTAAGTAATTATCAGTTTTAAGGTAAGTGCTGCTACTTCAGTTAAGTTAATCAGACTCAGTCCATATTCCCCATTTAAATGCACTTTTACTCTTATATTCATAGCAAAAGGGCATTATTGTATGTATACTTTTGGTGAATCCGTGATGTGTCACAATAATGTATATGGAAATATGGAAGTACTTCCCGGATGACCTACTCCGAAACTTTCGGCGAGATTCTGAAGTGTGCATACGATGGACACTTTACTATCCCATGATGCAACAGGAGAGAGCAGTTCTCGTTACATTTAAAAATGTCGGAAACCGGAGACGCGGCAGTCTTCAGGTGTAACTACTTTAGAAATGTTAATAAAGAAATAAAAAAAAGTGTAATTACTTTAGAAAACACTTTTTTGTTTCTTTGTGGTTAAATTGTATTTGTTTAACATCATATAAGTAAACGATGGACTTAAAAGCGGGTTAGCTTTATGCGTGGTGGTAGGAGGACGCGGACCTGAAGGAAACACGCTTCGCTTGCCCGGTAGATTATACAAGTAGAACACGGCGCATATGTAGTACGTCCGGACTCCATTCATACTACCCGGATTCATACTATATAGAACGTACTTTTTTAACGGTCGCAAAGTACGTTCTTATTTAAATGTAGTACATACTCAACATAGTACGCGATAGTAGTGTCTTCGATGCGCTGCAGTGACTGAGATCAAATGGTTAACTTATGTAATACATGTTTGGGGGAGGGGACAGGTAGCACAGGTGAAACCAGAAGTAAATACCTGTTCAGTATCCATTTTGTTCTGACGGAGCAGAATATGATTTAAATGTTTTAACTGAAAATGATCAACCAAATGATTTCATAATTACTATTATAAGAACAAAGCAGAGAGAACAACAACTCGGAGTAAGTAATTATCAGTATTAAAGTAAGTGCTGCTACTACAGTTAAGTTAATCAGTCCATATTCTCAAAGTTGTATAGAGAAATGGATGTCAATTTTGTTCTGCTGTTTATATTAGTCAGTCTACATTTATATACATGTATATAATAGTATCCATTAAGTTTATATATTTAGCCAGCAAATTACACTATATAGTTTACATCAACTGTCCAGACCAAACTAAAGTTATAATAACAGATGTTAAATCCAGAGCATCAGGACACGGTCAACCAGACTCACTAACAGTTTATAAACCAAGGCCATAAAACCTTTATCAGGAACATTAATCTACTGATCATATTGATCAATTAACGTTTTTATGTTCTGGTCATTTTCCATGTACATTCAGAACACATTAGTATATTTTAATGTACCCATTTAAATGCACTGTTACTTTTATATTCATGTGATTTGTATAAATGTTGTTCATATTCCCCTTTTATAACATTGCTACTATAGTTGTCATATAGTCATATTTTTGATATTTTTCCAGCTTTATATTTTCTTAAATTATTACTGCCTATATGCTGTGTGCAGTTTCACAATAATGTCATTGTTCAAAATGACTATGTTATTAGGTGCATTTGACTAATAATAGACTTTGACTTTGAACTGCATTGACTGAGATCAAATGTCTGTTAGCGCCCCCTACTGGTTAACTTATGTAATACATGTGCGGGGAAGCGGACAGGTAGCACGGGTGAAAACAAAAGTAAACTGCCAGTTCAGTCTCCATTTTGTTCTGACGGAGCAGTGTAAGGTTTACATTTTTCGACAGAAAATTATCTACCAAATGATTTCATAATGATTGTTATAAAAACAAAGCAGAGAAAACAACAACTTTATAAGTAAGTAATTATCAGTGTTAAAGTAAGTTAAAGTAAGCTGCTACTTCAGTTAAGTTAATCAGTCCATATTCTCAAATAGGAGTAAATCAGTTTTATAGGGAAATGGACGTCAAATATTCATTACATGTTTGTTATTGAATCATATTTACTTGGTTAAAGTTATGTGTCATTCTTCAGTTTGTTTCTAATACAGACATTGTGTCTTCTAGTCTTTACAGTATAATTATTGATCCAACGTGTTTTTCTCCATTATGTGTTTACAGGTTTAAGCAAACAGAGAGAACAGGGCTACTTCCTTTAAAATGAGTCTTACTGGGGGGAGAGAAGATAGGGGCACTGCCTCTGAAACCAGTCTCTCTGGGGAACATGACACCACAGCTAAAAGGTGACATTATATACATTTGGTTTTATGTGTTTCTCCATCTGAGTTCAGAGTTAAAAGTGACTGAATATTTCCCTCTGTTGTGTTGAAGCCCAATCCAGCTGGAGAGACCAACCTCTCCTGTACCCAGCTGTGTGTCCAAGAAGAGTGACCGGTCTATGAACCCACCTGTTACGTTCAGAAAAGTAGTTTCAAGGTGAGAAACAGGGGGAATGAGGAAGAGAAATACACCATTTGTATGTATGTTCTAGGTACCGTATTTTCCGGACTATAAGTCGCACTTTTTTTAGAGTTTGGCTGGTCCTGCGACTTATAGTCAGGTGCGACTTATATATTAACATTAACTTAAATACAACTGAAAATGCCCCCCCCAAAAAAATCCTATTCTGCGCATTACAAGCTACAGCTAAACTATGCACAATTGCACCGTAAAAACGGTTTGCCAAGTGCAACCAGCGGTAGAAAATAGAAAACAATCTCTCAAACGTTCATCACTTTACAACTCTCTTTTTGTTCGCTCCTCTCTCAACTCTGACCTACGCCGGTGACTCTACTTCCGGGGCAGCGTGTAACTTTATCGAACCAAATTAAAGTTATTTCTCTGTAAATAAAATAAAACATTATCACAGTGTTTCACTTATTAAATTCTATACATTATTATAAATATTATAACTGCATATAGTGAAGTAACTTAGTGATAATACAGTTGCGCACATTCACTCTGTCGCCATGGAGACGCATCAACAAACTTCCGCGTCAGCTACAGTAATAAAGTATGCAGCTGAAAACGGTAATCGAGCAGCAGAAAGAAAGTTTGGAGTGAGTGAGAAACTTGTGAGGGACTGGCGAAAAGCAGAGGTAACTTTAACCGCGATGAAGAAAACAAAGTAAGCTAATCGCGGGCTGGAAGCCAGATGTCCAGCGCTGGAGGAACGAGTCCACAGATGGGTGCTTGAACAACGTGCTCCCGGGAGAGGCTTGTCAACGGTGAAGTTACGTCTCCACGCCCAGGCGGGCTTGTTCATAAGTGACACAGAGGATGAAGAATTCGATGGATTTAGTGATGTTGAATGACATCGGGAGCTTGGTGAACTTGCTTACCGGGGAACTCGCATGTTGGACTCGCTGGCTTGTTATGTTAATTTAACCTATTCAGCCGAATGTTCTATTTGCTAGTTGAAAAACTTTTTCATGTGTTACGTTAACATACCGGACACCCATTCAGCCTGTTGTTCTGTGATTAAATGTTCCAGAATAAATTTCTTTTTTGGTCTTGGATTTTGTAAAATACATTAAATAAATGCGACTTATAGTCCGGTGCGACTTATATATGTTTTTCCCTCGTCATGACGCATATTTTGACTGACGCGACTTATATTCCGGAGCGACTTATAGTCCGGAAAATACGGGTACATGTGTTTATTAGTGTTTTGGTATCCTACACTATACCAGTTTATATTCTGATATATAAATGGTATGGGTGTTTTATTGCATAATATTGGCATTGTCAATCTACACTTTCAAAGTGTGATTTAAAAAAAGAGGTCAGGTGTTTTTAGTATAAAGATTTGATTATTAACTTAAAACTTTTCTGGTGTGTATTAAGTATTGATTCTATAGATATTTCAATATAATAGATTGACTTCCATGTGTGTATTACATATTGATCCTATAGGTGTTTTAGTATAATAGATTGACTTCCACTTGTGTATTAAGTATTGATCCTATATGTGTTTTAGTATAATAGATTAACTTCCACTTGTGTATTAAGTATTGATCCTATAGGTGTTTTAGTATAATAGATTTGTGTATTAAGTATTGATCCTATATGTGTTTTAGTATAATAGATTAACTTCCACTTGTGTATTAAGTATTGATCCTATAGGTGTTTTAGTATAATAGATTAACTTCCATGTGTGTATTAAGTATTGATCCTATATGTGTTTTAGTATAATAGATTAACTTCCATGTGTGTACAGAGTATTAGTGCACTTGTTTCAGTAACAACAATTACATCCTCAATTGCACAAAAGAAATGTGATCATCTTTTACATTTAAACAATAAATTGTCAGAGATATTTAGTTGGTTCAAACACACTAATCACTCATATGTCCACTACAGGTGCTGGTCATATATTTAGAATATCATCAAAAAGTTGATTTATTTCAGTAATTCCATTCAAAAAGTGAAACTTGGATGTTATGTTCATTCATTACACACAGACTGATATATTTCAAATGTTTATTGTGATGATTAAAACTGACAACTAATGAAAATCCCAAATTCAGTATCTCAGAAAAGTAGAATATTACAAAATGAGTTTTAGAAATGTTGGCCAACTGAAAACTATGAACATGAAAAGTATGAGCCTGAATTACTGCAGCAATGCGGCGTGGCATGGAGTCGATCAGTCTGGGCACTGCTCAGGTGTTATGAGAGCCCAGGTTGCTCTGATATTGGCCTTCTGCATTGTTGGGTCTGGCGTATCAATCTTCCTCTTCACAATACCCCATAGATTTTCTATAGGGTTAAGGTCAGGTGAGTTTGCTGGCCAATTAAGAACAGGGATACCATGGTCCTTAAACCAGGTACTGGTAGCTTTGGCACTGTGTGAAATTTGCATAAAGTTGGTCAGCAGCAAGAAGCATGAAGTGCTCTAAAACATCCTGGTAGACGGCTGCGTTGACCGTGGACATCAGATAATACAGTGGACCAGCAGATGACATGGCACCCAAACCATCACTGACTGTGGAAACTTTACACTGGACTACATGCAACGTGGATTCTGTGCCTCTCATCTCTTCCTCCAGACTCTGGGACCTTGATTTCCAAAGGAAATGCTAAATTTACTTTAATCAGAGAACATAACTTTGGATCACTCAGCAGCAGTCCAGTCCTTTTTGTTTTTAGCCCAGGCGAGACGCTTCTGATGCTGTGTCTTGTTCAAGAGTGGCTTGACACAAGGAATGCAACAGCTGAAACCCGTGTCTTGCATACGTCTGTGCGTGGTGGTTCTTGAAGCACTGACTCCAGCTGCAGTCCAGTCTTTGTGAATCTCCCCCACATTTTTGAATGGGTTTTGTTTCACAATCCTCTCCAGGGTGCGGTTATCCCTATTGCTTGTACAGTTGTTTTTTACCACATCTTTTCCTTCCCTTCGCCTCTCTATTAATGTGCTTGGACACATAGCTCTGTGAACAGCCAGCCTCTTTAGCAATGACCTTTTGTGTCTTGCCTTCCTTGTGCAAGGTGTCAATGGGTTGTCTTTTGGACAGTTGTCAAGTCAGCAGTCTTCCCCATGATTGTGTAGCCTACAGAACTAGACTGAGAGACCATTTAAAGGCCTTTGCAGGTGTTTTTAGTTAAATAGCTATATGTGTTTTAGTATAATAGATTTACTTCCATGTGTGTATTTAGTATTGATCCTATAGGTGTTTTAGTATGATATATTTAATTATATGTGTGTATTTAGTATTGATCCTATAGGTGTTTTAGTATGATAGATTTAATTACATTTGTGTACTGAGAAATGGTACACATGTTTATCAGAAACAATTACATCCTCGCCGGTACAAAACAGATGTGATCATCTGTTAACATTTAAACAAGACAGTTTATTGTCAGTGATTCAGCAAACACACTTTCAAAGTGTGATTTATAAAAAGTTCAGGTGTTTTAAAATAATATATTGACTTAAACATAAACATGTGTGTATTTAGTATTGATTCTATAGATGTTTTAGTTTAATAGATTGACTTCCATGCGTCTATTTAGTATTGATATTATAGGTGTTTTAGTATAATAGTTTTTCTTCCATGTGTGTATTTAGTATTGATCCTATAGGTGATTTAGTATAATAGATTTACTTCCATGTGTGTTTTTGTATTAAGTATTGATCCTATATGTTTATTAAGTGATTGATCCTATAGGTATTTTAGTATAATAGATTGACTTCCATGCGTCTATTTAGTATTGATCCTATAGGTGTTTTAGTATAATAGATTTACTTCCATGTGTGTATTTAGTATTGATCCTATATATATTTTAGTATAATAGATTGACTTCCATGTGTGTATTTAGTATTGATCCTATAGGTGATTTAGTATAATAGATTTACTTCCATGTGTGTATTAAGTATTGCTCCTATAGGTGTTTTAGTATAATAGATTGACTTGCATTGTATTATATTATATTGTATTACATTATATTGAGGCCTTGTACATTGGTATTTAATTGAAGTTCACCAAATAACTATCTAGTTCCCTTTTTTATTTGTTAAAAAAAATATATCGAGTTAGATATTCTGAATCGATCGAACCTCTGAAAGATAGAGATATTACTTTTAGGCCATATCGCCCTGCCCTAGTCCAAATACAACAATCACTCATTAGAAAGTCCACTATAAACATAAACACTCTGTTGTATTTAACTATTATTTCCAGGGACCATAAAGAGAGACCAACCTCTCCTGTACCCAGCTGTGTGTCCATGAAGAGTGACAAGTCTATGGAACCACCTATTACGTTCAGAAAAGGAGTTTCAAGGTGAGAAACAGAGGGAATGAGGGAGGGAAATGCATAGTTTGTTTGTTCTAAGTACATGTGTTTATTAGTGTTTTGTTAACCTACACTATACAGATTTATATTCTTATATATAAATACTCTGGGTGTTTTTGCATATTAATGACATTGTCAATCTAGATTTCAAAGTGTGATTTTCAAAAGAGTTCAGGTGTTTTAGTTTATTATATTGACTTCCATGTGTGTATTTAGTATTGATCCTATAGGTGTTTTAGTATGATAGATTTAATTACATGTGTGTATTTAGTATTGATCCTATAGGTGTTTTAGTATAATAGAATGACTTCCATGTAGGGCTGCACGATATTGGAAAGAAATTACATTGCGATATTTTTTCCCCCAACGATATATATTGCGATATTGCGAGCCATCAATCCAGGCTAAAGTCAATAATTACCATTCCATCAGACCGTACCGTCAGACTCATGTAGGGCTCTGTTGTCCTGCTGGACCATAAGTCTGTATAGCTGCATAGTATTCCACGTGTGACAGCTCTGCTTCAATCTTAGATCTGCATTTTCCATACAGCTCTTAAATCCCTCTTTGGTGACAGTGTTTAATGCCAACATATCTTTAGCGATATAAAACGTTGTTACGTTGTGGTGCCGTTTTAAGTGATCAGACAAATTGGTGGCGTTTCCTTGTTTTGAGGCCACAACTTTATCAGACTCCAGGCAAAGTACCTGTTTTTGGTCAACATCCTCATTTTTGCAGCCGTTTATGTATAAAATAATAATTATTATACATAATAATTACATCTCCCGACTCCTTGGTTGTCTAAATACATCCATTGTTTATTTATCCATTGTTTATTTAGCTAAGCATGTAAACGATCCGGAACAACGACATATCGTTTAACATTAGTGAATATTTTAGACAATGAAACGGTGAGTTTATAAGTTCGCTACGTGATCGTGGATTTAAGAGACACGATAGAGAAGCTCCGGAACGCGCATGTTGCTATCGGTTGCTACGACAACACAAACAAATTATTGCTAGTGCGCATGTCCATCATGACGTCATGGGCCAGTCAACGCGGAAGATCCAAGCTCCATGTTGGCTTTTTGAGCACTCGCATTAGAATGTACGGTGCTTCCCTCAGAACACTGTATTCAGTTCTCTTAATACATTCATGGTGCTACCGTTCTCTTAATACATTTATGGGTGCAACCCTTCTTCACATCGCATGTTCCGACGATGTGACTATCGCGCATGCGCACATCGCGATGTCAATGTTAAAACCGAATATCGTTCAGCCCTACTTCCATGTGTGTATTTAGTATTGTTTCTATAGGTGTTTTAGTACAATAGATTGACTTTTATGTGTGTATTAAATATTGATAATATAGGTGTTTTAGTATAATAGATTGACTTTTATGTGTGTATTAAATATTGATAATATAGGTGTTTTAGTATAATAGATTGACTTCCATGTTTGTATTAAGTATTGATCCTATATGTGTTTTAGTACAATATATTGACTTCCATGTGTGTATTAAATATTGATAATATAGGTGTTTTAGTATAATAGATTGACTTCCATGTGTGTATTAAGTATTGATCCTATAGGTGATTTAGTATAATAGATTGACTTCCATGTGTGTATTTAGTATTGATCCTATAGGTGTTTTAGTATGATAGATTTAATTACATTTGTGTACTAAGTAATGGTACACATGTTTATCAGTAACAATTACATCCTCGACGGTACAAAACAAATGTGATCATCTTTTAACATTTAAACAAGACAGTTAATTGTCAGAGACTCTTAGTTGGTTCAAACACACTAATCACTCCTATGTCCACTATATACAAAACACACTGGAACCTCCTTCATTATAAATTATAGGGTCCAGAAAGAGACACAGACAAACTGTGTCCAAATACAACAATCACTCCTTAGAAAGTCCACTATAAACATAAACACTCTGTTGTATTTAACTATTATTTCCAGGGACCATAAAGAGAGACCAACCTCTCCTGTACCCATCTGTTGGTCCATGAAGAGTGACAAGTCTATGGAATCACCTATTACTTTCAGAAAAGTAGTTTCAAGGTGAGAAACAGAGGGAATGAGAGATGGAAATACATAGTTTGTTTGTTCTAGGTACATGTGTTTATTAGTGTTTTGTTAACCTACACTATACAGATTTATATTCTTATATATAACTACTCTGGGTGTTTTTGCATAACAATGACATTGTCATTCTACACTTTCAAAGTGTGATTTACAAAAAAGTTCAGGTGTTTTAGTATAATATATTGACTTCTATGTGTGTATTTAGTATTGATTCTATAGATGTTTTAGTTTAATAGATTGACTTCCATGCGTCTATGTAGTATTGATATTATAGGTGTTTTAGTATAATAGATTTACTTCCATGTGTGTATTTAGTATTGATCCTATAGGTGATTTAGTATAATAGATTGACTTCCATGTGTGTATTAAGTATTGATCCTATATATGTTTTAGTATAATAGATTGACTTCCGTGTGTGTATTAAGTATTGATCCTATATATATTTTAGTATAATAGATTGACTTCCATGTGTGTATTTAGTATTGATCCTATAGGTGTTTTAGTATAATAGATTGACTTCCATGTGTGTATTAAGTATTGATCCTATAGGTGTTTTACTATAACTGATAGAAAAATGTGATCATATTTTATCATTTAAACAAGACAGTTTATTGTCAGAGACTCTTAGTTGGTTCAAACACACTAATCACTCCTATATCCACTATATACAAAACACACTGGAACCTCCTTCATTATAAATTATATGGTCCAGTAGGGGTGGGTGATATGGGAAAAATATCATATCACAAAAGGAGATATTAGTGTCATATAGATGTTAATGTTACATTATGAGTAGTAACATCTAACCTGTACTAATAGTACTACAGGAGATATTAGTGTCATATAGATGTTAATGTTAAATGTTACTAATAGTACTAAAAGAGATATTAGTGTCATATAATGTTAATGTTCTAACACCTGTACTAATAGTACTAAAGGAGATATTAGTGTCATATAGATGTTAATGTTACATTATGAGTAGTAACATCTGACCTGTACTAATAGTACTAAAGGAGATATTAGTGTCATATAGATGTTAATGTTACATTATGAGTAGTAACATTTGACCTGTACTAATATTACTAAAGGAGATATTAGTGTCATATAGATGTTAATGTTACATTATGAGTAGTATCATCTGACCTGTACTAATATTACTAAAGGGGATATTAGTGTCATTGTGTCTCTTTTTTTTAACTTTTCTTTTCATCTAGTACCGGTATGCTTTACTGTTTTATTTGTTGTACCTCGTTTTCCCTTTATTCCATTTTCAAATCTAGATTTCTACTTTCTTTACTTTTTCCTTGATTTCCTTCATTTAGGGCTTAGTTTTGTTGTTTTTTGAATTTACCTAAAATAAGTAGCTGGTCTTGAAAATAAAAACAAATAAGTATGTAGGAGTCTGTTTGCACTCAGGATGTATAAATGTAATGTCATGTTTTACCCACAGACACCAACAGAAGGAGCTTGCTGACACACTGGAGAAAAGTAAGAGTTGTCTGACTTTACTGTTGATTGTTTCATTATTAAATATACATTTAAAAGCTTCATGTAGCTGTTTAACTCAATAATTATGTAGCATCTTTACGACAACACCTTGTGACCTCTTCTAGTAGTGATGTGTTGAATAATTTAACATAGAAGACAGAAAGAGTGAAGAGACAGAGAAGATTAGTTCTACTGAATATTTTAACTCAATGCTACAATACATTATAAGACACACTATTCTGTTTCTTTTCATTCAGGTCAGCCTGCTATGATTTGTCAACGTGAACTCAAATCTAACCTGAAGAATAAGTGTCAGTCTGTATTTGAGGGTATCGCTAGAGATGGGAACCCAACACTTCTGAATAAGATCTACACAGAACTCTACATCACAGAGGGTGGAAGTGGAGAAGTCAATAATGAACATGAGGTGAGACAGATTGAGACAACAACCAGGAAACAAACAAGACCAGAGACGGCAATCAAATGTAATGACATCTTCAAACCCATACCTGGACAAGACAAACCTATCAGAACTGTGCTGACAAAAGGAGTCGCTGGAATTGGAAAAACTGTCTCTGTGCAGAAATTCATTCTAGACTGGGCTGAAGGAAAAGCCAATCAGGATCTCCAATTAGTTTTTTCACTTCCCTTTAGGGAGCTGAATTTGATGAAAGAGGAAAAAGTCAGTTTGATTCAACTCATCAATCATTTCTCAATTGAAACCAAAACAGCAATAATCTCTAACTACACCAACTATCAAGTTCTCTTCATCTTTGATGGTCTGGATGAGTGTCGACTGCCCCTTGACTTCAAGAACAACAAGACCTGTTCTGACGTCACAGAGTCAACCACAGTGGATATGCTGCTGACAAACCTCATCAGGGGAAATCTGCTTCCCTCTGCTCTCCTCTGGATAACTACCAGACCTGCAGCAGCCAATCAGATCCCTTCATGGTGTGTTGACCAGGTGACAGAGGTGAGAGGGTTCAATGACCCCCAGAAAGAGGAGTACTTCAGGAAGAGATTCAGTGATGAGTACCTGGCCAGCAGAATCATCTCACACATAAAGACATCAAGGAGCCTCCACATCATGTGTCACATACCAGTCTTCTGTTGGATTGTTGCTACAATCCTTGGATACATGTTGACTACAGATGATAAAGTAGAGCTGCCCAAGACCCTAACAGACATGTACTCACACTTCCTTGTGTTTCAGTCCACAAACAGGAATGTAAAGTATGATGGGAAAAAAGAGACAGATCCACACTGGAATACAAAGAGCATTAAGACACTGGGAAAACTGGCTTTTCAACAGCTACAGAAAGGCAACCTGATTTTCTATGAAACAGACCTGAAAGAGTGTGGCATTGATATCAATGAAGCATCAGTGTACTCAGGAGTCTGTACACAGATGTTTAGAACAGAGGCTGTGCGCCAGGAGAAGGTGTTCTGCTTTGTCCATCTGAGCATTCAGGAGTTTCTAGCTGCTCTATATGTGTTTCTCTCATTCAACAACAATAATAAAATCTAATGGATGAAAACAATCAATCAAAAAACCCACCATCATATCACGTCTGACAGGGCTGAAATAGATTTCCACAAGACAGCAGTGGATAAATCCATCCAGAGTGAGACTGGACACCTGGATCTTTTCTTCGCTTCCTTCTGGGCCTCTCACTGGAGTCAAATCAGAAGCATTTACAAGGTTTACTGACAAAGACCAGAAGCAGCTCACAGAGACATGAAGAAACAGTCAATTACATCAAGGAGAAGATCAGGGAGAATCCCTCTTCAGAGAGATGCATCAATCTGTTCCACTGTCTGAATGAACTGAATGACTGTTCTCTAGTGTGGGAGATCCAATATTACCTGAGTTCAGGACGTCTCTCCAGTGAAAAACTGTCTCCTGCACAGTGGTCTGCTCTGGTCTATGTGTTACTGACCTCAGAACAGGAGATTGATGTGTTTGACCTGAAGAAATACTCCAGATCAGAGAAAGGTCTTCTGGGGTTGCTGCCAGTAATTAAGACCTGCAGAACTGCTCTGTAAGTACAGTCATGCACATTTTAATTTGCCTCGTATCCGTCTCAAAATCTAATTAATTTAACTCTTATAAGGGTTCTATATGAGGAGGATTGCCTTGTGATTATTATCGACTAGAGATCTTTCGGTTAAAGTGTGTGCACGTTTGTCACTAGGAAGCATCTACTGCACTGTCTCATCTCCTAGACAACCACTAGTGACCTATTGGATGGGTTAAAGTGTGTGCACGTTTGTTAGCTGGTTGACTGTTTTTCTGAGATTATAAAAGGAAAATGCCATTTGATTTCAGACTGTGTAGTTAATTTTGATCCTCATTAGCCTTTGACACATGCAAAAGACAGGCTACTATATTTGGGGTGAACCTACATCACACACAACATAGTACCCAACACACACACACACACTCGCGCACACACACACACACACACACACACACACACACACACTAACCATCCTATCACATCTACAGTGTATTCTCTGAGAGGCCATGTCAGTTTTAAAAGTATGCCCTAGTATAGAGTTTACTTTAGTGATTTTATTTTAAAGTTATTGTATCATTTGTTCCAGACTCTGATCCAGGGTAACGTAATATGTAGCTAAGAAACTTAACTTTGCTTTCTGGTCCTATCTGCTAATTAGCTAATCTACTGGTGTCCTCTTTTAACATATCGTCTCCAAACAGAACCACCAACTAAAGAGATATTTATCCTTCATTATTTTATAGGAAGTCACATTTGTGTCTCATGTATTGACTGTCAGTTTATAAATGAAGTCCTAATTAGAGTTGACATGACAGTGATGTAATCTATAAAGACTATTCTAATGTTATTCTGAACTATTGTTCTGTTTGTGACATCATGATAATCTCTCTCCAGACTGTCAGGTTGTGGAATCACTGAGGAAGGCTGTGCTTCTCTGGTCTCAGCTCTGAAGTCAAACCCCTCACATCTGAAAGAGCTGGATCTGAGTAACAATGACCTGAAGGATACAGGGGTGAAGCAGCTCTCTGATTTGGTAAAAGATCCACAATGTAAACTGGAGACTCTGAGGTGAGTAATAATAAACAACAACACAATTTATAACACAACAATAAACATGACAACAACACAACAATAAACATGACAACAACACAACAGAGGGACAACAAAACAGAAGGGAATACAAACATCTGCTGTGTTTCCACCTCCACCTGCTCTGAGCTGCCAGCAGGTCCAAGCCTCCATCCCTGGTAAAGACCAAACCCTGTCAGACATTCCAGCAGGTCTGGATGGAAACACACCAAAACTTACAGGACCACCATTACAAAATAAATATCATAACATAATAAATAATAATATTCTGTTAGTCCAAGTATAGTAAACATTGGAACTAATCTTCATTCCACCCCTCTGTTGTCCACTGATCCACCATTCATTCTCACTATATTTTATTACACTATTTATTTGTGAAGATATCCCTCCATTCTAGCATGTTGTCTCATAAGGACTTGAACTTCCCCATCTTTAACATTTCTTCAGTTATTCCCTGGTTGCAGAATACTGACGCTGCCCAATGATCTAGCATATTACGGAGCAATTAGTCTCAGTGCTGCCTGGGTGGATGGGTGGAAGTCACACAGAGCTGCCATGTCACATTGTCCTCTAGCGACTCCTTGTGGTTGAGTGGAGGGGAGTGGATTGAACAGAGAGTGTCCGGGGTGAGAGGGGTCTGCCACAATCTTCCTAGCTCGCCTTTGAGGTGTGCAGGTCCTCGAGGCTAGGCAGATTGCAGCCTATCAACTTTTCAGCTGAGTGGATGATACGCTGCAGTCTGCTCTTGTCCTTAGCAGTAGCAGCAGGGTACCAGGTGGTGATGGCTGAGGTGAGGATGGACTCAATGATGGCTGAGTAGAAGTGGACCATCATAGTCTTAGGCAGGTTGAATTTCTTCAGCTGCCGAAGGAAGTACATCCTCTGTTGAGCTTTCCTGGTCAGTGAGCAGATGTTCAAATCCCACTTGACGTCCTGAGAGATAATAGTACCCAGGAAGCGAAAGGACTCTACCATGTAGCTGGGGGAGCCACACAGGGTGATACAGGGGGAGACACACAGGTGATACAGGGGGAGACACACAGGGTGATACAGGGGGAGACATACAGGGGGAGACACACAGGGTGATACAGGGGAGACACACAGGGTGATACAGGGGAGACATACAGGGGAGACACACAGGGTGATACAGGGGAGACACACAGGGTGATAAAGGGGAGACACACAGGGTGATACAGGGGAGACACAGGGTGATACAGGGGGAGACATACAGGGGGAGACACACAGGGTGATACAGGGGGAGACACACAGGGTGATACAAGGGGAGACACACAGGGGGAGACACACAGGGTGATACAGGGGGAGACACACAGGGTGATACAGGGGGAGCCAGACAGGGTGTTACAGAGGGAGACACACAGGGTGATACAGGGGGATACACACAGGGTGATACAGGGGAGACACACCAGGGGAGACACAGGGTGATACAGGGGAGACACAGGGAGATACACAGGGTGAGACAGGGTGATACACACAGGGTGATACAGGGTGATACACACAGGGTGATACAGGGGGAGATACACAGGGTGATACAGGGGGAGATACACAGGGTGATACAAGGTGATACACACAGGGTGATACAAGGTGATACACACAGGGTGATACACACAGGGTGATACAGGGGAGATACAGGGGGATACACAGGGTGATACAGGGGGATACACAGGGTGATACAGGGGGAGATACACAGGGTGATACAGGGGGAGATACACGGGGTGATACAGGGGGAGATACACAGGGTGATATACAGGGGGAGACACACAGGGTGATACAGGGGGAGATACACAGGGTGATACACAGGGTGATACAGGGTGATAAACACAGGGTGATACAGGGGGAGATATACAGGGGGAGACACACAGGGTGATACAGGGGGAGACACACAGGGTGATACAGGGGGAGAGTGTAATACATGGACAAGCTGAAGGAAATCAGGGCACTGGCCTCCCAGTCTCTGATTTATCTCTGGCCAGGTCAGCTGGTCCATGTTTGGATGCTGCTGATACAAACTGCTCTTGAGGAATGTCCACTGGTCTGGAATCAGATCCAAATGGGCCCCAGAGGAGGCCAATAGTAGACCGAAGTGCTTTATAAGACACTCCACATATGCATCTCCACAATCTGCAGACACACACAAGGAAAACTTAATGTTGCACGAACAGTAAAAGGTTTCAACTTCAAGATGTAATAACCAATAAAAATATAATTTACAATGGTGGTAGGGGCTAATTTCCCACCCTGGTTGCAGGTTATGAATTTTGGGCGGTTTCATGTGAAGAAACAGCAGACACACACACACACACCACTATGGACTAGTGTGTTTTTAAGGAGGAATGTGAGGAATTTAGAAACAAATGATACTGACTGTATCTTGAACTACCCAAAGAGGGTTTTTAATTGCCGAAGCAGTTTGTAAAATCCTGATTGACTCTGCAGGCTTTCAGGATGTCTGGTCACTGAGGAAGGCTGTGCTTCTCTGGTCTCAGCTCTGAAGTCAAACCCGTCACACCTGAAAGAACTGGATCTGAGTTACAACCACCCAGGAGACTCTGGAGTCAGACTGCTCTCTGCTGGACTGAAGGATCCACACTGGAGACTGGAGAAACTCAAGTATGTCCTGTAGATGTTTTCTCTGTCAGTAACCAGTAGGGGTGTGATGAGATCCTGTGATATTGAACGTGACAATATTTCTTGTTGAGTTGAAAAGCTCCCCAAATCCCAATGTCCCCCCTAAACCCTAAACCCTGAACCCTTATAGACTTAAGCAAGCAAGCAAGTTTATTTATATAGCACAATTCATACATAGAAGCAATTCAATGTGCTTTACAGAGGAAAATAAAAAATGATAAAATACATGCTTTTATCAGAATAAAAAAAAAATTAGGGCTGTGATATTTAACGCGTTAATCTGATGCGTTAATTTCACATGTTTAACGCGTTAAAATAATTTAACGCAATTAACGCACCACTTTATTAAGTTTCGGTTTCGGTTTGCAAAGCCGAATTCAAATACCATAGAAGCAGCTCGTCTTTAGTTTATCATATAAAAGCAAAACACAGGGTCATTATTTACGTTACTAGAGAGTATATAGGACAGAAACACCCGGTCATTATTGATGTTGCAATCCGCCAATCCGCGTTACTGCAGTAATGTGAGCCAAATCAGGCTTTTGACCAAACAAGTAACTGTTAACCGATGTTTTAGATAAATAGATAGAAACTGCCGCCCGATAAACACAGTAGAAGACGAGAGACTGAAATAAAGCATTCCAATTGCATTGGGATCCCCATCATACAATCTATCCTCTAAAACGATTGTTTTGAGACATAACCTGCTGGAGAAAGCAGAGAACGTCACTCTCATGGAAACCCTAACCAACCCGACATCACCAAATTTAATTTCACTTAATTCTGTTTGTCATTCATATTACAAAGGCTGTTATAGACTTCTTTAAAATTAATCTGGCATCTTTACATATAGTGCAATTATTTTGGCCTATAGGCTTAAGTTCTAAAATAATCTATCTTTGACATTGATGGTTTCACCTTACACTTTGTCATTTTGTTTTTGAAAATGTTTTATTTCATTTGGACTATTGCCAAGATGATCCAGTATTTTTGATAACCTTCAGGGTTTAAATATATAACTTGCACTTCAACACTTTGTTTATAAAGTTGCTATATTTGATAAGAATGACTATTCTGTATTGTTCACAGGAGAGACTATCATAAAATAATGTATTTAAAATATACTTCATTGTGTTAATTGATTTATTTCATTGTTTCAAACAACTTGGGGAAAATGCGATTAATCACAGGATTGTGCGATTAATTAGTTAATTTTTTAAAATAAATTGACGGCCCTAAAAAAAATACATGCATTTTATAACAACCTGTAATGTTGAAGTGACGGCATATGCAACCTAGGGCTCCCCTGTAGGAGAACGCTGGGCAGAGCCATCTAGAAAATTACCACCAGGGTCGCTACATTACCCCCACCAAACGGGAGTGTGTCCTCACGCTTCACTTGTCCAAAGTCCCTCACGGAGACACGCCTCTCCAATGGCCCTCGCTGCCAATCCCACACCAATGTAGCGTCCGGCAGGGAGAATCGAACCAGTGCCCTACTAATTTATTCAAAAGGTCTTTAGAACCTTTCTAGGTCTTTAGAACCTGGCCAAGAAGTCTTTCTCTAGAACATCTAGATCTTTTTGAGCTCACAGGTATTCCGAACCTGGTTCTTTTCAGATCTTTTATGTATACATTACAGGTTGTCATTTATGCCATTCATCAAAATAAAAACAAATAAAAGCACAAAAATATAATTAAAATGGACTTAACAGTGTGATAAAGTTAAAGCGCTCAGTCATATGCTTGCGAAAAGTGAAATGTTTGTAGCCTGGCTTTAAAAATGTATGCGTTTTGCGCTCGTCTAAGATCTTCTGGTAATTTATTCCAGTTGCATGCAGCGTAACTGCTGAATGCAGCTTCACCATGTTTAGTTTTGACTCTGGGCTCCATACAGGTTGTGTTTCACTGAATAACAGTCTGCTCCTCCTCTTCTTCCACAGTCTGAATCATTGTGGAGAGAAGTGGTTGATATCAGGACTGAAGAAATGTAAGTGATTTATTATACAGAACATATATTCAGCTGCTGTGTGTGTGTGTGTGTGTGTGTGTGTGTGTGTGTGTGTGTGTGTGTGTGTGTGTGTGTGTGTGTGTGTGTGTGTGTGTGTGTGTGTGTGTGTGTGTGTGTGTGTGTTATGAATGATGATGTGTAATATTGTGTCTCATCCATCAGATGTGTGTGTGTATAATATGAATGATGATGTGTAATATTGTGTCTCATCCATCAGATGTGTGTGTATAATATGAATGATGATGTGTAATATTGTGTCTCATCCATCAGATGTGTGTGTGTATAATATGAATGATGATGTGTAATATTGTGTCTCATCCATCAGATGTGTGTGTGTATAATATGAATGATGATGTGTAATATTGTGTCTCATCCATCAGATGTGTGTGTGTATAATATGAATGATGATGTGTAATATTGTGTCTCATCCATCAGATGTGTGTGTGTGTATAATATGAATGATGATGTGTAATATTGTGTCTCATCCATCAGATGTGTGTGTGTGTATAATATGAATGATGATGTGTAATATTGTGTCTCATCCATCAGATGTGTGTGTGTATAATATGAATGATGATGTGTAATATTGTGTCTCATCCATCAGATGTGTGTGTATAATATGAATGATGATGTGTAATATTGTGTCTCATCCATCAGATGTGTGTGTATAATATGAATGATGATGTGTAATATTGTGTCTCATCCATCTGATGTGTGTGTATAATATGAATGATGATGGGTAATATTGTGTCTCATCCATCAGATGTGTGTGTGTAATATGAATGATGATGTGTAATATTGTGTCTCATCCATCAGATGTGTGTGTATAATATGAATGATGATGTGTAATATTGTGTCTCATCCATCAGATGTGTGTGTCTGTATAATATGAATGATGATGTGTAATATTGTGTCTCATCCATCAGATGTGTGTGTATAATATGAATGATGATGTGTAATATTGTGTATCATCCATCAGATGTGTGTGTATAATATGAATGATGATGTGTAATATTGTGTCTCATCCATCAGATGTGTGTGTATAATATGAATGATGATGTGTAATATTGTGTCTCATCCATCAGATGTGTGTGTATAATATGAATGATGATGTGTAATATTGTGTCTCATCCATCAGATGTGTGTGTATAATATGAATGATGATGTGTAATATTGTGTCTCATCCATCAGATGTGTGTGTATAATATGAATGATGATGTGTAATATTGTGTCTCATCCATCAGATGTGTGTGTATAATATGAATGATGATGTGTAATATTGTGTCTCATCCATCAGATGTGTGTGTAATATGAATGATGATGTGTAATATTGTGTCTCATCCATCAGATGTGTGTGTGTATAATATGAATGATGATGTGTAATATTGTGTCTCATCCATCAGATGTGTGTGTATAATATGAATGATGATGTGTAATATTGTGTCTCATCCATCA